>CM033474.1:194272510-194372611 GCA_019447015.1 Hymenochirus boettgeri | reverse complement strand
TGTTGGAGGGTATACTACTTGCAGCTGTTCACCATGTTGTAGGGCACCAGGCAGAAAAAATAGATCCAGAGGGAGGGGGGGGTGGGTTCCCCTACGTGTGCCAGAAACCTCTCAGAGGACAAGGAAGCAGCAGGGACCGAATGACTCACTGACAGCTCCTACTCTTCACTTTTTGGAACTTTGGACAGGCACTACAGGAAAATCATTTGGAGCAGGAATGTAAGGGGAATGTTGGAGGGTATACTACGTGCAGCTCTTAACCATGTTATTTCTGTACGTGTACTTATTCAAGGGTAATGTTGGAGGGTATATTACTTGCAGCTGTTCACCATGTTGTTTCTGTAAGTGTACTTATTCAAGGGGAATGTTGGAGGGTATACTACTTGCAGCTCTGCACCATGTTATTTCTTTATGTGTACTTATTCAAGGGAAATGTTGGAGGGTATACTACTTGCAGCTGTGCACCATGTTATTTCAGTAAGTGTACTGCAAGTAGTATACCCTCCAAAATTCCCCTTGAATAGTACACGTACAGAAATAACATGGTGCAGAGCTGCAAGTAGTATATACCCTCCAAATCCCCTTGAATAAGTACACGACACGAAATAACATGGTGCAGACTGCAAGTAGTATACCCTCCAACATTCCCTTGAATAAGTACACTTACGAACAACATGGTGCAGACTGCAGTAGTATACCCTCCAACTTCCCCTTGAATAAGTACACTTACAGAAAACATGGTGCAGAGCTGCAAGTAGTATACCTCCAAAATTCCCCTTGAATAAGTACACTACAGAAATCACATGGTGCAGAGTGCAATATTACCCTCCAAATTCCCCTTGAATATACACATACAGAATAACATGGTGCAGAGCTGCAAGTAGTATACCCTCCAAATTCCTCCCTTGAATAAGTCACATACAGAAATACACATGGTGCAGAGCTGCAAGTAGTATACCCTCCAAAATTCCCCTTGAATAAGTACACGTACAAAATAACATGGTGCAGAGCTGCAGTAGTATACCCTCCAAATTCCCCTTGAATAAGTAACATTACAGAAATAACATGGTGCAGAGCTGCAGTAGTATACCCTCCAAAATTCCCCTTGAATAAGTACACGTACAGAAATAACATGGTGCAGAGCTGCAAGTAGTATACCCTCCAAATTCCCCTTGAATAAGACACGTACAGAAAACATGGTGACAGCTGCAAGTAGTAACCTTCCAACATTCCCCTTGAATAAGTACACTTACAGAAACAACATGGTGCAGACTGCAAGTAGTATATCCTCCAACATTCCCCTTAATAAGTACACTTACAGAAACAACATGGTGCAGAGCTGCAAGTAGTATACCCTCCAAAATTCCCCTTGAATAAGTACACTACGAAAAACATGGTGCAAGCTGCAAGTAGTATACCCTCCAACATTCCCCTTGAATAGTACACATACAAATAACATGGTGCAGAGCTGCAAGTATATACCCTCCAAAATTCCCCTTGAATAAGTACACGACAGAAATAACATGGTGCAGAGCTGCAGTAGTATATCCCTCCAAAATTCCCCTTGAATAAGTACACTTACAGAAACACATGGTGCACAGCTGCAGTAGTATACCTCCAATTCCCCTTGAATAAGTACACATACAGAAATAAATGGTGCAGAGCTGCAAGTAGTATACCCTCCAAATTCCCCCTTGAATAAGTACACTACAGAAATAACATGGTGCAGAGCTGCAAGTAGTATACCCTCAAAATTCCCCTTGAATAAGTACACTACAGAAATAACATGGTGCAGAGCTGCAAGTAGTATACCCTCCAACATTCCCCTTGAATAAGTACACATACAAAAAACTGGTGAAGCTGCAGTAGTAACCTCCAACATTCCCCTTGAATAAGTACCTACAGAAACAACATGGTGCACAGCTGCAAGTAGTATACCCTCCAACATTCCCTTGAATAAGTACACTTACAGAAACAACATGGTGCAACATCTGCAAGTGTATACCCTCCAACATTCCCCTTGAATAAGTACACTTACAGAAAAACATGGTGCAGAGCTGCAAGTAGTATACCTCCAATTTCCCCTTGAATAAGTACACGTACAGAAATAACATGGTGCAGAGCTGCAAGTAGTATACTCCTCCAACACCCCCTTGAATAAGTACACTACAGAAAACATGGTACCAGCTGCAATAGTAGATCCCTCCAATATCCCCTTGAATAAGAACACATACAAAAAACATGGTCCCAGCTGCAAGTAGTATACCCTCCAACATTCCCCTTGAATAATACACTTACAGAAACAACATGGTGCCCAGCTGCAAGTAGTATACCCTCCAACATTCCCCTTGAATAAGTACCATCACGACAAATAACATGGTGCAGAGCTGCAAGTAGTATACCCTCCAACATACCCCTTGAATAAGTACACGTACAGAAATAACATGGTGCAGACTGCAAGTGTAATCCCTCCAACATCCCCTTGAATAGTACACTACAGAAAAACATGGTGCCCAGCTGCAAGTAGTATACCCTCCAACATTCCCCTTGAATAAGTACACTACAGAAACAACATGGTGCAGAGCTGCAAGTAGTATACCCTCCAATATTCCCCTTGAATGTACACGTACAGAAATAACATGGTGCAGAGCTGCAATTAGTAATCTCCAACATCCCCCTTGAATAAGTACACGTACAGAAAACATGGTGCAGTGCAAGTAGTATACCTCCAACATCCCCCTTGAATAAGTACACTTACAGAAAACATGGTGCCAGCTGCAAGTAGTATACCCTCCATACATTCCCCTTGAATAAGTACACTACAGAAAACATGGTGCCAGCTGCAAGTAGTATACCCTCCAACATTCCCCTTGAATAAGTACACTACAGAAATAACATGGTGCCCAGCTGCAAGTAGTATACCCTCCACATTCCCCTTGAATAAGTACACGTACAGAAAACATGGGGCCCAGCTGCAAGTAGTATACCCTCCAACATTCCCCTTGAATAAGTACACTACAGAAAAACATGGTGCCCAGCTGCAAGTAGTATACCCTCCAACATTCCTTGAATAAGTACACGTACAAAAGAAAATGGTGCCAGCTGCAAGTAGTATCCCTCCAACATTCCCTGAATAAGTACACTTACAGAAACATGTGCCCAGCTGCAAGTAGTATACCCTCCACATTCCCTTGAATAAGTACACGTCCAAAATAACATGGTGCAGAGCTGCAAGTAGTATACCCTCCAACATCCCCTTGAATAAGTACACGTACAGAAATAACATGGTGCAGAGCTGCAAGTAGTATACCCTCCAACATCCCCTTAATAAGTACACGTACAGAAATAACATGGTGCACCAGCTGCAAGTAGTATACCTCCCCAACATCCCCTTGAATAGTACACTTACAGAAACACATGGTGCAGAGCTGCAAGTAAGTATACCCTCCAAATTCCCCTTGAATAAGTACACGTACAGAAATACATGGTGCAGAGCTGCAAGTAGTATACCTCCAACATCCCCTTGAATATACACACTAGAAAACATGGTGCAGTCTGCAAGAGTATCCCTCCACACCCCCTTGAATAAGTACACTACAGAACAACATGGTGCCCAGCTGCAGTAGTATACCCTCCACATCCCTGAATAAGTACACTACAGAAGCACTGGTGCCCGCTGCAAGTAGTATACCCTCACAACTTCCCCTTGAATATACACTACAGAAATAACATGGTGCAGAGCTGCAAGTAGTACCCTCCAACTACCCCTTGAAAAGTACACTACAGAAATAACATGGTGCCAGCTGCAAGTAGTATACCCTCCAACATTCCCCTTGAATAAGTACACGTACAAATAACACTGGTGCAGAGCTGCAAGAGTGTAACCCTCCAACATTCCCCTTAATAGTACACTACAGAACAACATGGACCCAGCTGCAGTAGTATACCCTCCAACATTCCCTTCATAAGTACACTTACAGAAACAACTGGTGAACAGCTGCAAGTAGTATACCCTCCAACATTCCCTTGAATAGTACCCTTCAGAAACAACATGTGAACAGCTGCAAGTAGTATACCCTCCAACATTCCCTTGAATTAGTACAGCACAGTAAATAACATGGTGCAGAGCTGCAAGTAGTTACCCTTCAACATCCCCTTGAATAAGTACACTTACAGACAACATGGTGAACCTGCAAGTAGTATACCTCCAATTCTCCCCTATAAGTAACTTACAAAACAACATGGTGAACGCTGCAAGTATTATACCTCAACATCCACCTTGATAATGTACACTTACAGAAACACATGGTAGAACAGCTGCAAGTAGTATACCCTCCAACATTCCCCTTGAATAAGTAACACTTACAGAAACAACATGGTGACAGCTGCAAGTATATACCCTCCACATTCCCTTGAATAAGTACACTACAGAAATAACATGGTAGAGCTGCAGTAGTTACCCTCAACATTCCCCTTACTTCCTGCTCCAAAAAAATTGTTTTCCTGTTAGTGCCTGTCCAAAGTTCCAAAAAGTGAAGAGTAGGAGCTGTCAGTGAGTCATTCGGTCCCTGCTGCTTCCTTGTCCCTCTGAGAGGTTCTTGCACACGTAGGGGAACCACCCCCCCCCCCTCCTGGATCTATTTTTTCTGCCTGGTGCCTCCCTACAACATGGTGCAACAGCTGCAAGTAGTATTACCCTCCACAATCCCCTTAAATAAGTACATTTCAGTAACAACTGGTGCACAGCTGCAAGTAGTATACCTCCAACATTCCCCTTGAATAAATACCTTACAGAAACACATGGGAACAGCTGCAATAGTATCCTCCACATTCACCTTGAATAAGTACACTTACGAAAAACATGGTGACAGCTGCAAGTAGTATACCCTCCAACATTCCCTTGAATAAGTACACTAAGAAATAACATGGTGCAGAGCTGCAAGTAGTATACCCTCCAACATTCCCCTTACATTCCTGCTCCAAATGATTTTCCTGTAGTGCCTGTCCAAAGTTCCAAAAAGTGAAGAGTAGGAGCTGTCAGTGAGTCTTCGGTCCCTGCTGCTTCCTTGTCCTCTGAGAGGTTTCTGGCACCACGTAGGGGAAACCACCCCCCCCTCCCTCTGGATCTATTTTTTCTGCCTGGTGCCCTACAACATGGTGAACAGCTGCAAGTAGTATACCCTCCAACATTCCTTAAATAAGTACATTTACAGTAACAACATGGTGCACAGCTGCAGTAGTATACCCTCCAACATTCCCCTTGAATAAATACACTTACAGAACACATGGTGAACAGCTGCAAGTAGTATATCCTCCAACATCCACCTTGAATAAGTACACTTACTGAAATAACATGGTGCACAGCTGCAAGTGTATACCCTCCAACATTTCCCTTGAATAAGTACACATAAAGAAATAACATGGTGCAGACTGCAAGTAGTATACCCTTCAACATTCCCCTTGAATAAGTACACTTACAGAAACACTGTTGAACAGCTGCAATAGTATATCCTCCAACATCCACCTTGAATATGTACACTTACAGAAACAACATGGAGAACAGCTGCAAGTAGTATACCCTCCAACATTCCCCTTGAATAAGTACACTTACAGAAACAACATGGTGAACAGCTGCAAGTAATATACCCTCCAACATTACCCTTGAATAAGTACACAGTCCAGAAATAACATGGTGTGTACTTATTCAAGGGGAATTTTGGAGGGTATACTACTTGCAGCTGTTCACCATGTTGTTTCTGTAAGTGTACTTATTCAAGGGGAATATTGGAGGGTATACTACTTGCAGGTCTGCACCATGTTATTTCTGTAAGTATATTTATTTAAGGGTAATGTTGGAGGCTATACTACTTGCTGCTGTGCACCATGTTGTTTCTGTACGTGTACTTATTCAAGGGGAATATTGGAGGGTATACTACTTGCAGCTCTGCACCATGTTGTTTCTGTAAGTGTACTTATTCAAGGGGAATTTTGGAGGGTATACTACTTGCAGCTCTGCACCATGTTATTTCTGTACGTGTACTTATTCAAGGGGAATTTTGGAGGGTATACTACTTGCAGCTGTTCACCATGTTGTTTCTGTAAGTGTACTTACCGCAACTTCTTTGGAATACAGGCAAAAACAAACAATAACGTTTAAAATAACTTTACACGTGTGTGGAAATCACACAAGCATTTAACATTTTTTTCCAACCCCTCAATAATAAAAGAATATAAAGTGTGCAAAGTGTACTGAATTCATGGGTTAATTAGTTCACATTATAACACAAAATGGATTGTAGGAGGGCCCGCAACAACCTTTGCGATCAGCGTTTTTTAAACAGCTGATTGTGCATGAATGGAACATATGAACGATCAGCTGTATAAAGACCAGACCCAAATTATGGAACCGAACCAGAAGTTTGTTTTGGTCTTTTAAACAGCTGATCATGCATATGACTTTTTTGGGGGGGGGGGTGGCACCTGCAGTTATATGCCCTACTAACATACACTAATAGAAATACTATGGGCTGGGTTATTAATCAAATAGCTAGAATTACATTGTGAAATATACCATGACATTTTAATTATAAGAAGCTAAAAGGCAGAGGAGACCATACTTGTGAAAAAAATGCCTAAACTAGGCATCCTTCCACAATTGTTAACTTTTCTATTAGCAATGCAGATGCAATGCAGGGATTGGTCCGATAAAATGTTTATTTTTTTCCGTGATACAGATGAAAATTGTCCATACATGATTGAAGGCCCCTTTAATGTGCCATACTTTGCTTGGGTCACTACCTTCTGTTTGGGGAATATACATTTGGGGACAATCAGATTTCCTGATGGTATTGCATGATGGATAAGCATTTGCTTATATTTCTCAACGTTGACGATATCATTAATCGTGACCACTCATCTCCATTTCCAAAGTGCAGCCCTATACTTGCAAGTAACTTCCACTATGCTTCACTATTGCCTGCAGACTTTCATTATTGCATCCCGCCTTCTGGGGAATAAACTGCCTTTTGCTACAGCCAAATATTAAAATTTTAACTCATCGCTCCAGAGCACCTGCAGCCATTTTTCTCCACCCCACTTGTTTTTTTGTGCAGAGTTGAGTCATTTGGCCCTGTTTCCTTATTGGAGGTGGCTTTTTGACCACAATTCTTTCATGAACACTTCTTCTGGACAGTAAGTGGGTGTACCTAGATCCCACAGGTTTATGCAGTTCAGAGCTGGACATCCTCTGATTCAAGGAAAGTAAGCATGATCTGCTGCACCTGTGCTGACCACTGTGTCTATGGTCCTCAGTGTTGCTTATCTCTTTGTGCTTTTTTCAAAGGATCTTGAACAGCACCACCTTGAAACTCCAATGGTTTTAAGGCCTTGCTGATGTAGTAAAACTACCTAGTATCTTGTTTCAATGCTCAGTCATGCAATGGTGTAATCTCGCTTTGGTAGTTTGTCTATCGGTAACTGTTCTGACCCAGTTTTAAGTGTCCTACGACAGCTCATTTTGTGTCAGTTAATGTCTGTTTTATCCTGCATATGAATTTCTGAAACATCAACTTTTAAACAGTCAGACACACAGGAGTCCTCCAGCCCCTGCAGGTACGTTGCTGCATATATTGATTTGATTTGATTTTTCTTCTTTTAGTTCATTTTGAAATTTGTAGAATCGTCCGTGTGTATGCGTTCGGTCGGGGTCGTTTGTTGATCCACCTGTGTTCGGCAGCTGTGTCTGTGATTGGCTGAGAGGCAGCCAATCACAGACACGGCTGCCGGCAATGCAGAGCACCAGGGGAGCAAAGGAATGTACTGTAAGTGCATTTCTGATGGTTTTTTTAACAACGGACATGGTGGTTGGGGGTGGCTAGGGTGCCCTACACTACAGAAAAGTTTTTATAGGTAGGGCACCAGGCAGAAAAATGATCCAGAGGGAGGGGGGGTGGGTTCCCCTGCAGTGCCAGAAACCTCTCAGAGACAAGGAAGCAGCAGGGACCGAATGACTCACTGACAGCTCCTACTCTTTACTTTTTGGAACTTTGGACAGCACTACAGGAAAATCATTTGGAGAAGGAATGTAAGGTAAGGATTTACTAACACTACACAGTGGCACCAGTAGTGGGCTAAATTGTGGTTTTGGGGATGGACATGCCCTTTAAATAGGTGCAGTATTGAAAAAATGTATTGTACAGAACTGTGCTAAGATCAGGGTCACTATTTAACATCCTCCGGCAGCTCTGCACCATGTTGTTTCTGTAAGTGTACTTATTCAAGGGGAATATTGGAGGGTATACTACTTGCAGCTCTGCACCATGTTATTTCTGTAGTGTACTTATTCAAGGGGAAATGAGGTATACTACTTGCAGCTGTTCTCCATGTTTTCTGTAAGTGATTTTCAGGTGGATGTTGGAGGGTATACTACTTGCAGTTGTTCACCATGTTGTTTCTGTAAGTGTACTTATTCAAGGGGAATGTTGAGGGTATACTACTTGCAGCTCTGCACCATGTTATTTCTTTATGTGTACTTATTCAGGGAAATGTTGGAGGGATACTACTTGCAGCTGTGCACCATGTTATTTCAGTAAGTGTAACTCATTCAAGGTGGATGTTGGAGGATATACTACTTGCAGCTGTTCACCATGTGTTTCTGTAAGTGTATTTATTCAAGGGGAATGTTGGAGGGTATACTACTTGCAGCTGTGCACCAGTGTTGTTACTGTAAATGTACTTATTTAAGGGGAATGTTGGAGGGTATACTACTTGCAGCTGTTCACCATGTTGTAGGGCACCAGGCAGAAAAATAGATCCAGAGGGAGGGGGGGGTGGGTTCCCCTACGTGTGCAGAAACCTCTCAGAGGACAGGAAGCAGCAGGGACCGAATGACTCACTGACAGCTCCTACTCTTCACTTTTTGGAACTTTGGACAGGCACTACAGGAAAATCATTTGGAGCAGGAATGTAAGGGGAATGTTGGAGGGTATACTACGTGCAGCTCTTAACCATGTTATTTCTGTACGTGTACTTATTCAAGGGTAATGTTGGAGGGTATATTACTTGCAGCTGTTCACCATGTTGTTTCTGTAAGTGTACTTATTCAAGGGGAATGTTGGAGGGTATACTACTTGCAGCTGTTCTCCATGTTGTTTCTGTAAGTGTACATATTCAAGGTGGATGTTGGAGGATATACTACTTGCAGCTGTTCACCATGTTGTTTCTGTAAGTGTACTTATTCAAGGGGAATGTTGAAGGGTATACTACTTGCAGCTCTGCACCATGTTATTTCTTTATGTGTACTTATTCAAGGGAAATGTTGGAGGGTATACTACTTGCAGCTGTGCACCATGTTATTTCAGTAAGTGTACTTATTCAAGGTGGATGTTGAGGATATACTACTTGCAGCTGTTCACCAGTTGTTTCTGTAAGTGTATTTATTCAAGGGGAATGTGGAGGGTATACTACTTGCAGCTGTGCACCATGTTGTTACTGTAAATGTACTTATTTAAGGGGAATGTGGAGGGTATACTACTTGCAGCTGTTCACCATGTTGTAGGCACCAGGCAGAAAAAATAGATCCAGAGGGAGGTGGCGTGTCCCTACGTGTGCCAGAAACCTCCAGGGACAAGGAAGCAGCAGGGACCGAATGACTCACTGACAGCTCCTACTCTTCATTTTTGAACTTTGGACAGGCACTACAGGAAAATATTTGGAGAGGAATGTAAGGGGAATGTGGAGGGTATACTACTTGCAGCTCTGCACCATGTTATTTCTTATGTGTACTTATTAAGGGAAATGTTGGAGGGTATACTACTTGCAGCTGTGTGCACCATGTTATTTCAGTAAGTGTACTTATTAAGGTGAATGTTGGAGGATATACTACTTGCAGCTGTTCACCATGTTGTTTCTGTAGTGTATTTATTCAAGGGGAATGTTTGGAGGGTATACTACTTGCAGCTGTGCACCATGTTGTTACGTAAATGTACTTATTTAAGGGGATTGTTGGAGGGTAATCTACTTGCAGCTGTTCACCATGTTGTAGGGCACCAGGCAGAAAAAAATAGATCCAGAGGGAGGGGGGGTGGTTCCCCTACGTGTGCAAGAAACCTCTCAGAGGACAAGGAAGCAGCAGGGACCGAATGACTCACTGACAGCTCCTACTCTTCACTTTTTGGAACTTTGGACAGGCACTACAGGAAAATCATTTGGAGCAGGAATGTAAGGGGAATGTTGGAGGGTATACTACGTGCAGCTTTAACCATGTTATTTTGTACGTGTACTTATTCAAGGGTATGTTGGAGGGTAATTACTTGCAGCTGTCACCATGTGTTTCTGTAAGTGTACTTATTCAAGGGGATGTTGGAGGGTATACTACTTGCAGCTGTTCTCCATGTTGTTTCTGTAAGTGTACATATTCAAGGTGGATGTTGGAGGATATACTACTTGCAGCTGTTCACCATGTTGTTCGTAAGTGTACTTATGAAGGGGAAATTGGAGGGTATACTACTTGCAGCTGTTCACCATGTTGTTTCTGTAAGTGTACTTATTCAAGGGGATGTGAGGGTATACTACTTGCAGCTTGCACCATGTTATTTCTGTACGTGTACTAATTCAAGGGAAATGTTGGAGGGTATACTACTTGCAGCTGTTCACCATGTTGTTTCTGTAAGTGTACTTATTCAAGGGGAATGTTGGAGGGTATACTACTTGCAGCTGTTCACCATGTTGTTTCTGTAGTGTACTTATTGAAGGGAATGTTGGAGGGTAAACTACTTGCAGCTGGTACCATGTTGCTTCTGAAGTGTACATATTCAAGGGGAATGTGGAGGGTACACTACTTGCAGCTCTGCACCATGTTATTTCTGTACGTGTACTTATTCAAGGGGAATGTTGGAGGGTATACTACTTGCAGCTGGGCACCATGTTATTTCTGTACGTGTACTTATTCAAGGGGTATGTTGGAGGGTACACTACTTGCAGCTCTGCACCATGTTATTTCTGTAGTGTATTATTCAAGGGAATGTTGGAGGGTAACTACTTGCAGCTGGGCACCATGTCCTTCTGTAAGTGTATTATCATCAAGGGGAATGTTGGAGGGTAACTACTTGCAGCTGGCACCATGTTGCTTCTGTATAGTGTACTTATTAAGGGGATGTTGGAGGATATACTACTTGCAGTCTGCACCATGTATTCTGTACGTGTACTATTCGGGGTGTTGGAGGATATACTACTTGCAGCTCTGCACCATGTTATTTCTGTACGTGTACTTATTCAAGGGGAATATTGGAGGGTATACTACTGCAGCTCTGCACCATGTTGTTTCTGTAATGTACTTATTCAAGGGGATGTTGGAGGATATACTACTTGCAGCTGGGCACCATGTTATTTCTGTAGTGTACTTATTAAGGGTATGTTGGAGGGGATAATACTTGCAGCTCTGCACCATGTTATTTCTGTACGTGTACTTATTCAAGGGTATGTTGGAGGGTATACTACTTGCAGCCTCTGCACCATGTTATTTCTGTACGTGTACTTATTCAAGGGGAATGTTGGAGGGTATACTACTTGCAGCTGGGCACCATGTTGTTTTGTAAGTGTACTATTCAAGGGGAATGTTGGAGGGTATACTACTTGCAGTGCTGGGCACCATGTTATTTCTGTAAGTGTACTTATTCAAGGGGAATGTTGGAGGGTATACTACTTGCAGCTGGGCACCATGTTCTTTCTGTAAGTGTACTATTCAGGGGATGTTGGAGGGTATACTACTTGCAGCTGGGCACCATGTATTTCTGTAAGTGTACTTATTCAAGGGGAATGTTGGAGGGTATACTACTTGCAGCTGGGCACCATGTTATTTCTGTACGTGTACTTATTCAAGGGGAATGTTGGAGGGTATACTACTTGCAGCTGGGCACCATGTTCCTTCTGTAAGTGTACTTATTCAAGGGGAATGTTGGAGGGTATACTACTTGCAGCTGGCACCATGTTCTTCTGTAAGTGTACTTATTCAAGGGGATGTTGGAGGTATAACTACTTGCAGCTCTGCACCATGTTATTTCTGTACGTGTACTTATTCAAGGGGATGTTGGAGGATTACTACTTGCAGGTCTGCACCAGTTATTTCTGTACGGTATTCTTAAGGGGAATATTGGGGTATACTACTTGCAGCTCTGCCACCATGTTGTTCTGTAAGTGTACTTATTCAAGGGGAATGTTT
The DNA here is from genome assembly GCA_019447015.1 of Hymenochirus boettgeri. NCBI lineage: Eukaryota > Metazoa > Chordata > Amphibia > Anura > Pipidae > Hymenochirus > Hymenochirus boettgeri. The sequence goes on along the minus strand of CM033474.1, from coordinate 194,360,394 downwards.
GAGGGATATACTAATGCAGCTGGGACCATGTTATTTCTGTCGTGTACTTATTCAAGGGTATGTTGGAGGGTATACTACTTGCAGCTCTGCACCATTTATTTCTGTACGTGTACTTATTCAAGGGGTATGTTGGAGGTATATACTACTTGCAGCTCTGCACCATGTTATTTCTGTACGTGTGTACTTATTCAAGGGGAATGTTGGAGGGTTAACTATTGCAGCTGGGCACATGTTGTTTCTGTAAGTGTACTTATTCAAGGGGAATGTTGGAGGGTATACTACTTGCAGCGGGCACCATGTATTTCTGTATGTGTTATTATTCAAGGGGAATATGGAGGGTATACTACTTGCAGCTGGGTACCATGTGCTTCTGTAAGTGTACTTATTCAAGGGGGATGTTGGAGGAGGTATACTACTTGCAGCTCTGCACCATGTTATTTGTACGTGTACTTATTCAGGGGAATATTGGAGGTATACTACTTGCAGCTCTGCACCATGTTATTTCTGTAAGTGTACTTATTCAAGGGGAATGTTGGAGGGTATACTACTTGCAGCTGTGCACCATGTGTTTCTGTAAGTGTACTTATTCAAGGGAATGTTGGAGGGTATAATACTTGCAGCTGTGCACCATGTTGTTTCTGTAGTGTAACTTATTCAAGGGGAATGTTGGAAGGTTACTACTTGCAGCTGTCACCATGTGTTTCTGTATGTGTACTTATTCAAGGGAATGTTGGAGGTACTACTTGCAGCTCTGCACATGTTATTTCTGTACGTGTACTTTTCAAGGGGAATTTTGAGGGGTAACTACTTGCAGTCTGCACCATGTTATTTCTGTACTGTGTACTTATTCAAGGGGAATTTGGAGGGTATACTACTTGCAGCTCTGCACCATGTTATTTCTGTATGTGTACTTATTCAAGGGGAATGTTGGAGGGTATACTACTTGCAGCTGTTGCCAATGTTGTTTCTGTAAGTGTACTTATTCAAGGGGAATTTTGGAGGGTAACTACTTGCAGCTCTGCACCATGTTATTTCTGTAGTGTACTTATTCAAGGGGAATTTTGGAGGGTATAACTACTTGCAGCTCTGCACCATTATTTCTGTAGTGTACTTATTCAAGGGGATGTTGGAGGTATACTACTTGCAGCTTGCACCATGTGTTTTCTGTATGTGTACTTATTCAAGGGGAATTTTGGAGGGTATACTACTGCAGCTCTGCACCATGTTGTTCTGTAAGTGTACTTATTCAAGGGAATGTGGAGGAGATACTACTTGCAGCTGTGCACCATGTTGTTTCTGTAAGTGTACTTATTCAAGGGGAATGTTGGAAGGTATACTACTTGCAGCTGTTCACCATGTTTCTGTAGTGTACTTATCAAGGGGAATGTTGGGGTATACTACTTGCAGCTCTGCACCATGTTATTTCTGTACGTGTACTTATTCAAGGGGAATTTTGGAGGTATACTACTTGCAGCTCTGCACCATGTTATTTCTGTAGTGTACTTATTCAGGGATTTTGGAGGGTATACTTTGCAGCTCTGCACCATGTTATTTCTGTACGTGTACTTTTCAAGGGGAATTTGGAGGGTTATACTACTTGCAGCTTGCACCATGTTATTTTGTATGTGTACTTATTCAAGGGGAATGTTGGAGGGTATACTACTTGCAGCTCTGCACCATGTTATTTCTGTACGTGTACTATTCAAGGGGAATTTGGAGGGTATATACTTGCAGCTCTGACCATGTTATTTTGTACGTGTACTTATTCAAGGGAAAATTGGAGGGGATATACTTGCAGCTCTGCCCATGTTATTCTGTAGTGTACTTATTCAAGGGGAATATTGGAGGGTATACTACTTGCAGCTCTGCACCATGTTGTTTCTTAGTGTACTTATTCAAGGGAAATGTTGAGGGTATACACTTGCAGCTCTGCACCATGTTATTTCTGTTTCGTGTGTACTTATTCAAGGGGAATTTTGGGGGTATACTACTTGCAGCTCTGCACCATGTTATTTCTGTACGTGTACTTATTCCGGGGAATTTTGGAGGGTATACTACTTGCAGCTCTGCACATGTTATTTCTGTAGTGTATATATTCAAGGGGGATTTGGAGGGTATACTACTTGCAGTCTGCACCATGTTATTCTGTACGTTGTACTTATTCAAGGGGAATTTTGGAGGGTATACTACTTGCAGCTGTCACCATGTGTTTTGTAAGGTGTACTTAATCAAGGGGAATATTGGAGGGTATACTACTTGCAGGTCTGCACCATGGTTATTTCTGTAAGTATATTTATTTAAGGGTAATGTTGGAGGCTATACTACTGCTGCTGTGCACCATGTTGTTTCTGTACGTGTACTTATTCAAGGGGAATATTGGAGGGTATACTACTTGCAGCTTGCACCATGTTGTTTCTGTAAGTGTACTTATTCAAGGGAATTTTGGAGGGAATACTACTTGCAGCCTGCACCATGTTATTCTGTACGTGTGACTATCACAGGGGAATTTTGGGAGGGTATACTACTTGCAGCTGTTCACCATGTTGTTTCTTGTAAGTGTACTTATCAAGGGGAATTTTGGAGGGATATACTACTTGAGCTGTTCACCATGTTGTTTCTGTAAGTGTACTTAATCAAGGGGAATATTGGAGGGTATACTACTTGCAGGTCTGCACCATGTTATTTCTGTAAGATATTTATTAGGGGAATGTTGGAGGCTATACTACTTGCTGCGTGCGACCATGTTGTTTCTGTACGTGTACTTATTCAAGGGGAATATTGGTGGGTATACTACTTGCTGCTGTGCACCATGTTATTTCTGTAAGTGTACTTATTCAAGGGAAATGTTGGAGGGTAAACTACTTGCAGCTCTTAACAATGTTGCTTCTAAACAGGAAAACGCCCAAATTTGTTATTCAACAATTATTCATTCAATTTGTTTTTTAGATCTAGCTTTTTCACCCGTCTAATTTATCAGAATGAAGATCTGGCTTCAGGAACACCCTTCTGGTGGGTATGTATGTATTGTGCTTTTAGAGTCGGGAGGGGGGGGGGTTGGAGGATGCTAAAACTGAATTTACATTTAGGGTGGACCTGTCTGTTATGTTACAATTTTTTTTGAATAGGTGAGTATAACATCTCACTGAGCCTGAATTATGGAACCGCTATATGAATAGGAGCCAGTTTCATTCCTCTCTACTAGACAAGTATTTATAACTGATAACTTCATTTCCAAAGCTTTTGGAAGGATTAGCCAGCATGGGAGTCTGTAATGATACATGGTCTGGATAGATTAGGAATGTGCGCTCCCCCCCCCCTTCCCCTCTCCCCTTGTTGCTCCACTGTGGAGATTCCTACTGTGTTTTGGAACACTGGTACAAGTCAGGTATGGGAATGGGGTTGGGTTGTTGCATTGTATACAGAGCTTAGTTTGTATGAAGATTATACAGTAGCAGACTGTAAAGAAAGTTGAGTTGCTTTACAAATAAAGTAACCACTGTAAATAGGAGATTGATATGGACAATCATTGATAACAACTATTAACCTTATAATAGGACAAACACTTCTTGATGCATAGCCTGCCATTGTGAATTAAGCTAATTTTAGACGCCTTCAAAAACATTGTTTTAGACTTCTGAATGACATTAAATTACAGCATGGCAATTAACCATGCCATTTTAACAATATCCTACTAATTACCAGGTGTTTTGTAGCTTGCTGTATATATCCAGCAACCTCCTCAGCAATCACATCAGTTCTCCCTCCATATAAGGAAACCTGTGACTAGAACTCATTACATTTCTGCTAAATTACAAGTAGGGTTGCTCCCAGATGAAAGGCAGAGTTTGCTATGTTTGCAACAAAATCACCCATAAAAATCTGATTTCTGCACTGATTGTTTTTAATTTGCATTTAATCTGCAGACAGTGTTGATATGCTAATTACATTTTTAAATTTTTTTTAAATTTTTATTCCAAATAACTTGTTAATTCACAAAAAATCCCCACCATTCACAAACAGCTGTGTTTTGATACACATTCTATATACATGAAGCCATATGGTGGTGCTGTGAAATCAAATTGTTCTGATTTAAAAGACGCAAGATTGTGACAGGCAAGAAAGGAGGAGTCAGAAGCTAAAATCCCAGTGATTATAAATGGGGGGGGGGGTTTCAAACAGAACATGTGTGTGTGCATTGTGGATACAAGGGAAAGTGAATGACAAGAGGATTTAAATAGCCTTTTTTCCTGCACTTTCCACACCTGAATCTAATCAGTCTGTACAGAACCATGGACAGCGCACAGGGAGAACTTCACCGGGGCAGACTGAGGCAGGAGGCTGAGACTACAACAATCTCACATACAGGGGATTCCTAATCTACAAAAGGTAATGGGAACTTGAGTATTGCTTACAATAAGGTGTAAACATTTTCTTAAGTAATTAAACTCTGTAATTTAGTAACATTACTGACCAAGTTTTGAAAAAGACAGTGTTCGTTGTCTGGTATCTACCAGTGTTTCAATGAGTTATTGCATTTAAATGATCACATTCAGGGCTAAATGTCCTTCAATGGTGCTAGAAGACTCGATGGATGAATTAAAAAGATCAAACAATCTGCCAGTTCATTAAAAAACAAACAAAAAAGAAGCACAATGATTTGCATGCTATTAACAAGGTTTTACATGGTAGGGTGGGGGAAAGTGTATTTGCTTTTTTTTTTTAGCATCTCCAAATACTGATATTTTAATGAATGCAATGGTTAATGATGTGATCACACTGACAATTTTACATTGTTCCTTCACCCATAGAACACACATTCCATACTGTCCCTTCTCCCTCCCTCCTTTTTAACCCTGACTCAGTTACTATAAAAAGAAGCTTCTCCTTTCCCAAATAAACAGGATACACGGAAACATACATATTATCAGCCATCTAGATGGGAAAACTAAGATATCTGTAAAATGACAGAGGAGGAATGTAGAGCAGTCAGAGGAAGTAGGTTTCCTAGATTTTATAGAATAGTAATAGGCTGTCAATAGCAAAACTCTCCCACTACAGAATGAATATTGATGAGAACATTTAATGCATGGGGGCATTTTAATATTTATGTATAACTGCATTTAGTTATGGTTTTTAGTCACTATCATTTATCAATAATATAATAATAATAACATTAGTAAACAGAAGCTATTTTCAGCTAATATGCAGTCATGAAATGTATTTCTCTTATCCAAGTCACTTGAAATTGATCTCTTAAAACATAATATCTAGTATTCATGTGCATGTGTGCATATCATCCAATGTGTGCATGTAGTGTGTATGTTCACAGTTTCCTCCCACCCTCCATAGACATGATTATAGTCTGATTGACATTTCCCTTAAATTACATTTGCGTATTTTAATCTAGATTGCAAGCTGTTTTGGACATGACCTGATGTTTATAAATAAACTCATTAAAAAGCACGTAAAGGATTTTCAGTCTTCAGTGCTATGTAAGTGCTATGTAAGAAAGTCAAATGAATAAAAAAAAATAAAACAAATGTATTCAGTGGTACTAAAGCATATAAAGGGACAATTGTAAAGCTATTAAATATGGGTGGAAGTTAAGCAAATTAATGAGGGAATGTTATAATAAAGCTTCATAGACACCCAAAGGCAAACTTACATTTCACTTTGGCATCCAAATGGCAATTGCTCTAATTGCTGCACTTTGATAAAAGGGGTTCTAAATAACCAATCATTGAAATCCCCTGGCATAATCCATATCCTACAGAAATATGGTCAGATGCTATTTTTATGAACTGTTCAAAAGGCAAATAATAGGTGAAACCTGGGAAATTATTAAAAACAGGTTACATTGTAGAGTTCATTTACCCAAAAGGCTTTGAAGGGTGACTATAAGGATTGAATAATTCATTACATTGAAAGGAGGATCAAACTCAGGCAGAATGCAATACTGTAAGTACTGTTTAATCACAAAAAAATGCAAAAATACCTACAGTAGGACCCAGAACTCTGAATGAATGTGTTTATTCCATTATTACAACCAGTAAATAGGACATTTTGCTCAACTATCTTAACTATAACTCATTATTTGCAAATAATATAAATGTAAAGCTTTATTACCTGAGATTTGTACCAAATGCAAATTTACGGATTAACTTTTAATACTCAACTTAATGCAAGTTTTTCCCAATTCCGTGCACACATTTTCTGTAAATTAAATAATTCATGTGGGGTTGTTTTTAACAACTTAAATGGAAAGAAACTAAATGAATGAATTTGAAGATTAATTGTCACTGCAATAAAAACTGAAAAAGATTTACCTTATATTTGTAGTTATGTCACAGGAACTTTGTTAAGCAGATCAAGGCAAAATTGTTCTCCACAACATTAAACAGTTTCTAACCATTTCCATTAGCAAATGTTTGTAGACAGTAAAAACACCATGTCATTACAGTAAAGCATCTTATTACCGCATTACCTGCATGTTGAAAAACAAGTCATAAACATGTTGGAAAACTGTTGAATTCTTGAGAGAATGTAACAAATGGCCGGACGGCCGGGGTACTTACAGTACGCTTTTAGGAGGAGGCTGATAGTCCGGAATTTCGGGGACATAGAGGCTGTCTGGGAACTGTAGGCTGGAACAAAGACAAGGTGCTGCGGGACTGTAGGCTGGGAAAAGGAACAAGGTGCTGCTGGAACTGTAGGCTGGAAACAGGAGCAAGGTGCTGCTGGGAACTGTAGGCTGGAAACAGAGCAAGGTGCTTGGGACTGTAAGCTGAATGCTGGAACAAGGTCTGCTGGAACTGTAGGCTGAATGCTGGAACAAGGGTGCTGGGAACTGTAGGCTGGAACAGAGCAAGGTGCTGCTGGAACTGTAGGCGAACGCTGAACAGGTGCTGCTGGGAACTGAAGGCTGGATACTGGATACAGGTAAGGAGTCACTGGAGACCGGCAACGTAAGTACTGAATGCTGGATACAGGCAAGGTAGGTACTGGAGACAGGCAAGTAATTACTGAATGCTGAGACAGGCAAGGTAAGTACAAGGAGCAGGAGCGGAGCAGATCCAGGCAGGTGAGTAAGGAGCCAGGGGTAGCTAATGCTACTATCGGGCGCCGGGTCCAGGAGAACGCCGGGACAAGCGGCAGGTAGTTCGTGACATACCCCCCCCCCCCCCTTACGGGGGCCAGGACCCACGGGCCAGGTTTCCCTGGAAAACTCTTTGGAAAGCTCTGACTAGACGAGGAGCGTGCACATCAGCATGTTTAATCCACAGCTCTTTCTTCTGGACCGAACCTTTCCAGTGGACCAAATACTGAAGAGACCTCCTCCAGAATCTAGAGTCAGAGATTTTTTCAACCTCAAACTCCTGCTGACCATCGACAGAAATTGGAACAAGAGGTAGTAAGAATGTGGAATACTGATTAGAGCATACGTCTTGATGAGGGAAATATGAAACACATTAGGAATCCGCATGCTGGAAGGAAGTTGGAGGCGAACAGTCACGGGCCGATTAATTCCAGGACAGAAAGGACAATAATTTGGGTCCCAGTTTAGAGGAAGGAACCCGTAGGTTAATATGAGTCAAGTATGGTACACACTTGAATAAAGTCTTTAACATCTTTTCTCATTTTGGGCCACCAAAGGGAACGGCAGAATATTAAAAGTTTTGTTAACACCGGGATGCCCAGCTTGCTTGGAACAGTGAGTATGTAAGAAGGATAGCTTTCGAAGTGAAACGAACAAAGATTTTGCCAAGGGTGTGTCAGTAGGAGCGAATCTTGTGCGGCTTGGATCTTGGAACAAAGTTAGGATATAGAGGCCAAGATTTAGTGGTTTGGAACAATGGAGCCCTTATCTTCATTAATACAGTCGAAGCAACAATGATCTGGACAGGGGCATCAGCTTTCTTGTTTTTGGAACCAGGTTGGTAATGGATAAAGTTGAATCGGGAAAAGAATAAAGACCACCGTGCTTGACGGGTATTTAACCTTTGGAGATTCTGGATGTATCGAGATTTTTATGGTCGGTAAGGATGTGATAGGTACGGATGTCCTTCCAATAGATGACGCCACTCCTCGAGGCCAGTTTTGATGGCAAGAAGTTCCCTATTTCCAACATCATAGTTTCGCTCGTTGGGTAGAAACTTCTTAGAGAAATAAGCACAGGGATGAGTTTCCTTTTAGGGCTTGTCTTTGGAAAGGACGGCTCCAGCGCCCAAGTCCGAGCCATCAACTTCGATGTAGAAGGAAGACTAGGATCGGGATGTACTAGAACAGGAGCATCAGCAAAGGCCTCCTTGATTCGTTTTGAAGGCTTCGAGGGCTGCAGGGGCCATGAATGAGGCTTCCCACCTTTACGGAGGAGGGCTAATACGGGAGAAATTATTGAAGAGGACACCTCTTGTGAGTTGATGTTCTGCGTTAAATCTGGCGAACCCATGAACCTTTGAATAGCTTTGTTTCCCATAGGAAGAGACCAATCTTGATGCATCATCTGGAACCCTTGCGCTATACGATGTAGCCTGGAAGGGTACTTGTACACCTCAACAAACACTTTTCGAGTTTGGCTATGAGGCTATTCTCTCTCAGACGTAGTAACACCTGTTTAACATGGAGCGGTGGTTGAGGCAAGATCTTGAGAAAAGATTAAAATGTCATCGAGATACACTTACTACAGAGATTCCCAACATATCCCGGAAAATGTCGTTTACGAATTCTTGGAAACAACCGCTGGAGCATTACAAAGCCAAAGGGCATTACGAGATTTTCGTAGTTACCGTCCCTAGTGTTAAAGCGTTCTTCCACTCGTCACCGCTTGGCGTATACGGATCAGATTGTATGCCCCCGAAGATCCGTTGGTAAATAATTTAGCACCTTTTATCTGGTCAAACAGCTCAAGGAAAGGAGAGAGGATACCGATCTTTATAGTTATTTATTTAACCCACGTAGTCGATTCAGGGTCGTAACCTCCGTCTTTTTTCAACAAAAAAGAACCTCAGCTCCAGCAGGGGAAGTGGAAGGCCGTATAAACCCCGAGACAATGTTCCTTAATGTACTCTTCATGGCTAGTTTTGAGGGAGACAGTGGTATGTGGCGTCCCTGAGGAGGCTAAGTACCAGAAAGAAGACGATGCAAATCTTATGAACGTTGCGGTGGTAGCTTCTCAGCTCGCTTTTACAGAACCATCAGCAAAAAAATCATGATAACATTCAGTGAGTTTTTCTAGATTTTTTTACAGGTAATGGTGTGCAATAAGTAGAAAGGCAAATTTTTGAAACAAAAGGGCTCAAAGTGACTGAGTTATTTTAGACCAATCTTTAACAGGTTGTGGTATCTGAGCCATGGAAGTCCAGAATTAGGGGAGCAGAAGGCTTTGGATGACCAGAACAAGATAAACGTTCTTGGTAATATGCGGAATAGGACTTTGTATGTAGATTGGAGATGAATTTGAAGCCAACGGGTTATTGTCAATACCAGAACTCGAAGGGTTGCTGCAAGTAAGGAGAGGAAGCCCCAATTGTGCTGCAAGGTAGAATCGATGACATTTCCAGCGGCAGCGAATCACAAAGGCCTGGAGAAAAAAGTTTTACCATTAGAGGGGATAGTAGGCTGGAAGAAAGAGTTTCAGTTGTTCAAATTTGGCAGGAGTCTTAACGTTACCTAAAGAGCTCCTCCTTAAATTCTAGGTCTGGAGTTTCCCGACTTCTGGGGACAATTTCTTACAAAGTGACCTTGCCAGCACAATAGAGACAAAGTCCATTGGTACATCGGCGTGGTGATGAGTGCCGCCAATTTGCAATCGGCCTTCACACCCGAAGATATGGGTTGCGGAAGGTCTCAGCAGGCCTAGGAAAGGTCTTAGGGGGTTGGAACAGCTGGCTGGCTCTCTTCTGCTGCCGTTCACGAAAGCAGGTATCTATCTGTATGCATGGGTAATCAATCTCTCAATGGACTAATTCACTAGATACTAATTCGTCCTTGAGGCGATCAGAGAGTCCCCTCCAAAAGGCTGCGAGTAAGTGCCTCATTGTTCCAAGAAGTCTCCGCAGCAAGGGTACGAAAATTCGATAGGCATATGACCACGGAAACGTGACCCTTGGCGGAGCTGCATCAACCGGGAAGAGCAGCAGAGGTTCTTCCTGGAGCATCGAAGACCTTGTAAACATACTCAGGAAGTCAGTAACATTATAGACAAGAGGATCGTCTTTTCCATAAAGGAAAAGCCCAGCCAGCCATTGCCCTCCAACAAGGCGATGATGTACCCAACCTTTGCACGATCCGATGCAAAATGAGATGGTTGAAGTTCAAATTGGATTCGGCACTGATTAATGAACCCACGGCAGGCTTGGGCATCACCATCAAACCGCGAGGGTGGAGGTATGCGGGGCTCTCTCCGAAGAGAAGGATCACCGGATCCGGCCATCGAAGGGTGTGGCGTGAGAACCCGGAGCAGAGGCAGCAGCTGGGGTAGCCGACAGCAAGGGTACCATGAAACTGAGCCAACTGGCCCTGATGATGTTCAAACAGGTCCATGCGTTTGTACAAAGCTTGGAGAGTTTTACTCAACTCGGCCATAGCCCCCTCAGGTGTTTCCATGGCCCGATAGTACTGTAACAAATGGCCGGACGGCCGGGGTACTTACAGTAAGCTTTTAGGAGGGGCTGATAGTCCGGAATGTGCGGGACACAGAGGCTGCTGGGAACTGTGCTGGAAAGGAAAGGTGCTGCTGGGAACTGTAGGCTGGAAATAGGAGCAAGGTGCTGCTGGGAACTGTAGGCTGGAAATAGGAGCAAGGTGCTGCTGGGAACTGTAGGCTGGAAACAGGAGCAAGTGCTGCTGGGAACTTAAGCTGAATGCTGGAACAAGGTGCTGCTGGGAACTGTAGGCTGAATGCTGGAACAAGGTCTGCTGGGAAACTGTAGGCTGGAAACAGGAGCGGTGCTGCTGGGAACTGTAGGCTGAACGCGGAACAAGGTGCTGCTGGGACTGAGGCTGGAAACGGATACAGGTAGGAGTCATGAGACTGGCAAGGTAAACTGAAGCTGATACTGGCAAGGTAGGTACTGGAGACAGGCAAGGTAAGTACTGAATGCTGGATACAGGCAAGGTAGGTACTGGAGACAGGCAAGGTAAGTACAAGGAGCAGGAGCGGAGCAGGTTCCAAGGCAGGTGAGTAAGGAGCCAGGGGTAGCTAACGAACTATCGGGCGCTGGTCAGGAGGACGCCGGCTTTTTAAATTTCGTGCCCGCCCGGCGGGTCGGCGTCGTGACATCATGACGTCCGCGACGCCGCCCACCCGGAAGTGCACCCGCGGGACCGGAGTGGCAGGTAAGTTCGTGACAGAGAAAAGCCAAATCCAGTTGGACATTTTGAGTTTTTTACAAGAAAATTTCTCTTATTGGTCATTCTCCAGACTTAGTGGTTTGTACATGATAAGCACATTGGCCAATGAGACACTGCATGTTATGGCAGAGGCGTACCATCCCCCAATGTCTTCCTCAGAATTCATTGTCAAGCATTGTTGACTTGATCATCTCTGTTCTCTATACAGAAAACAAGAAATTGTTCCTGTTTAGATAAGGGAGACAGAATTTGGAGGTTTATAGTAAACCTCAACTTTAGAATAGTTGGCTCCTGGCTACAGCTGTGCATTGTGGAAAGTGGTGGTATGCAAACAAGTGGACCTGATTATGTTTCTCTACTGTAAATGTTTTAATATTTTTACCTCCCACCCAGGTGACTTGTGGTGGAAGAATAGTTTGCTACAAAAGTGTTAAAGCTCCCACCTTTTTCAGCATTTATAAAACTTATATCACTTACTGTACCTTATATCTTTCAAAGTTTTTTGCCTTGTTGTTTTTTCCCCCCAGTCATTTGTAAGTATGTATGTATGTTAAACAGGAATTGAAGCCAACTCTAAAAGATGGAATAGATGGGGACATAAATGATATGGCAGAAACAATATTGGTAGAGCCGTGTACAGGAAGCAAGAAGGTAGGTAAATTATTGTTGGGGTATGTTATAAGCCCCCAAATGCCGGGAGGAGGTGGAAATGAATCTCCATATATAGTTGGCAAATGCTGCTGGTATAGGGCATGTTTTGGTTATGGGGGATTTTAACTACACTGACATAGACTGGAGTAAGGGAACTGCCAGCACCTCAAAAGGTATAAAGTTCTTAAATTTCCTATATGAGCATTTTCTTTCACAGATGGTAGAAGTTCCTTCTAGACAGAATCCTTTGTTGGATCTAGTGATATCTAATTACCCTGAGCTCATTTTGGAGATGAAGGTAATGGGAAGCTTAGGGAATAGTGACCATGATATAGTGTCATTTAATATAGGTTACAAAAAACTTAAGTGCACTCGGTTAACAAAAACTTTTAACTTTAGGAAAACTAATTTTATGCTGTTAAAGGAATCACTCCTGCTCATAGACTATGTGGACTACTTTTAAAGGGATATTAAACTATTACATTTCTAAATTTGTACCTTTAGGGAACAAGTGTAAAAAAATTAGGTCCACTCCTGCATGGCTTAATGCTCAGGTAAAAAGGGAAATGGAAAAAAAAGAAAAAGGCTTTTAAAATTTTAAATCAAAGGGGAACAGAACAGGCTTACAGGGAGTATAAAAGCTGTAATAAAGTGTGCAAGAAAGCAATTAAATTAGCTAAATAGAAAATAAAATACGAACAAAGCAAGTCCAAGGCCAAAATGTTTTTTAAGTATATAAATGGTAAAAAGATGAGGAGTGAGAATGTGGGACCATTAAATAATGGGGCTGAGATGGTTGTAGAGGATGCCAAAGAGGCTAATCTGCTAAACAGTTTTTTTACATCGGTTTTCACTGTTGAGAATCCTAGTCCTTACAGCAGGGATTGTTATAATATGCACGGGAGAAATGAGGAGTATTTGCATTGGCTGACGGAGGATATGGTACGGAAACAATTAGGCAAAGTTAATATCAATAAAGCCCCAGGACCAGATGGATTGCATCCTTGGATTTTAAAAGAGCTTAGTTTCTCATCTTTTCAGATTCACTTTGATCTGGGGATTTGCCGCTGGATTGGAAGCATTTGGGATTTAATAATCCCTGTGCCACCTACACCATAAATAACTCTGTGTTAAGTGAATCTGTAATGGAAAAAGATTTGAGGGTTCTGGTTGGGCATTTCTATCTAATTTGTTACCTCATATCTTATGTGTCTGAAGATCATGTATTAACTGATGGTACTATCATTATCTTTATGTATGTATGATGCTAATAATTATTATGGTTACTTACTAGCGATATACCGGTATATCAATCTTTATTAGTGACTATTGATGTATGGCCATGTGTAAGTGTGTAGTGTTTTTAATCTTTGCACTTTATGTATGTTGACTTACTCAATATGTCTATAATAAAGGAGTTTTATATTTTTTCATATGATATGGTGGTGGTGTGCCCATTTTTATATTCACTGCTTTTTTCTGCAGTCTCTCTATGTTAATATTGGTGGATGGAGCACACCCTGTTCTAATATAATAATAATAATTGTTGGACTAGTGCCCATATGCTCTTTTGAAGTGGGGTTTTTGTAGATAACAGACTTAGCTATAGCAAACAATGCCAGACAGCATCGGCTAGAACTAGAAAGATATTGTCTTGTATAAAGAGAGGAATAGATTCAAGAGAGAAAAGACAGACAGACAGACGGAGAGAGAGAGAGACCGACGGAGAGACAGACAGAGAGGTACAGGCAGACAAGAAAAAGCAGCAGTGCACTAGGCAGGTCAATGTCCAAATGGACGGGAGGTGCTCATGGTAAATACAAATAGTAGTATAACAAGAAAGAGGCAAAGAACCAGGCACGCATCCCAGGTATGAACTATAAAACAATCCCTTTATTGTGAAACAGGGGGAGTACATCAGGTGCTAATAAAATCATTTAAAAACATACATTTACACATACAAAGATGGATACCGATAAATAACATATAATATTGAATCACTCCCTCGCCATCAACTGACATCTATAGTAGTTATCAACAAGCCCCATATATACTCATCTGTAGGACAAGTCACAGTCACAGTCGTAAGTCACCCTGGGGCTCCAGCAGAGGTAAAGGCAGAAGGACGATAAATTTAAATAAGTAATATGCATTGGGATCACATCCAAGAAGAAGAGGGACACTGAACGCGTTTCGCTACTCAAGCTTTCTCAGCAGCGTACCTGTGTCAACACTAAGCGCCTTTTTAAAGCCATGTGGCCGTCTCTGAGTAGTGACGTCAAATTTTTTGCGACGTCTACAAGCCCCAGTAAACGAGCGGCAGGATATCCCCATGGCAACCTTCCGACACAAAACATGCACGGAGGGTCCAATAATCAAGACGAAATAGTGTTGTGCAGGTATTACACAAATGAAATAAGTATACATAAATACAAATATATAACAATAGACAAAGTCCTAATGTAATCCAATAAACATACAATATGCAGAATAAAACAAAACACAATGGGAGCCTACTATAGAACATCTATCTCATGTGAAGAGTGTACAGTATGCAAGCCAAAATCGGTTAAAATGGGGCGTTGCATAATCCAAAATCATGTATCCCATTATATGTATCAAAATCCCAAGGCGGAGTAGTAAGAAAAAAACAAGGTTCCTTAACATCTCGTGGTGGAGATCACCAGTATAAGTCCAAAAATATCCAAGGTAAATCAAGTTACTGAGGGTGGTCAAAATAGTCAAAAATAGACATAGTTATGAGGGCCAAGTGTCCCCCATTCTGCAGGAAGACATAAATAATTGTTCTCTCAAATTGAATACATCGGGTAAGTATATAACCATGTTGAAAGTGCTGAAGACAATCCTTTTGTAGTATGTATCCAGTATTGGGCAGGAATCATAATAGACACAGCGTATTATGCCCGATGCCAAGAACGTCGTGCTGGGTCAAGATAGATCCCAACCTCATAGGACAATCTTCCAAATTATCATATAGATACTATCCTCCAGTGCAGCAGGTGATAAAGCCAAGAAGCGGCATACTCTAAACATTCCCCCATACTGTAAATCCCACAAAAGATACCTAGATCATGATCCAGTTGAAAAATCCGAAGATAATCCCTTTATAATTGTATCCAAGTATGGCAGGAACCATAATGGTAATAGCAAACAAGGCCCGATGCCAATGACACATTCGAATGGATCACAGCATAACAGGGTAGCCTTCCATATATGTATATAGGAACGATCATCCGGTGGAATAGATATAAAGTGTAAAGCCACAAGGTGCGATCTACTGGACATTGTCTCGTACTGTATATCCCACAGAAGGTATCATGATCTAAAAAGTAATAATAACAATCAAATAAATGGGGAAAAATCCAACTCCTCATTCAGTCCATTGGGGGTCAGAGTTTTAAGTCTGTAGATCAGACGGCTCTCCAGTCTTAATAAGTAAGTCTCAAGATCGCCCCCTCTAATGGTAACGTTGGCTTTCTCCAAACCAAAGCATCTCATGCCTTTGTATGAGCCCCCATGTTTATTCAAAAAGTGTCTGGCGATAGTCATAATAGTCTTACCGTCCAGGGAATTGCGCTGAGCCAAACGTATATCAGACAGGTGTTTGCCTAATCTATGTTTAAATTGTTGTTGTGTTTTCCCTATGTATAATAAATTGCAGGTGCATTGTAGTGCATAGATCATATTGTTAGTTCTACAATTGAAGTAGTGTTTGGGATAGAACGTATAGTCACCCTTAGATGAACATACCTTTTCAGTATGTTACATTAGTTCGCAGAAAATACAATTTCCACAGGGGTAGGTGCCCGTGATTCTTTGGCCCCTAGTTCCACTGTTGGTATATTTAACATAGTGGCTCCTAGTTAGAGACCCCATGAGGTTCTTACTACGTCTTGCTGTTAGGGATGGAGTATCTGAAACAAAATGACCTATATCAACGTCATTTCTCAGAACATGCCATGTCCTACCCAGAGCTGCCCTGAGAAGATGCCACTCTGAGCCATAAGTGGTTATATATCGAATTTGTTGGTCAAATTTTTTTATACGGGGTTTCAGTAGTTCAGATTGTTTCAATTTTCTAGTTGTTAAATATTCCTTTTTAAGGAGGGTACGGGGATAACCTCTTTCAAGGAATCTCGAGGTAAGCTCAGTAGCGGCCACATCAAAATCCTCATTCAAAGTGCAATTCCGTCTAAGACGTAAGTATTGGCCCTTCGGGATCGATTTCCTAAGTGTCTCGGGATGGGAGCTATCAAAGTGTAATAGCGCGTTTGAGGCAGAAGGCTTCCTGAATAATGTGGTTATAAGATGTCCTGCATGTTTTTTAATACAGACATCCAAAAATTCAATCTCTGTGGTAGATATATGATGGGTCAGAAAAATGTTAAGGTCATTGGAATTAAGTACTCCAATGAATTCCATAAGTCTCTGCCTAGTACCGCTCCACAGAATGAAAATATCATCTATGAAGCGGTACCAGATATCAACGAAAGCAGTAAAACAAGCTAAATCCTCTGAAAACACGCGCTCCCTCTCCCACCAACCCAAAAATAGGTTGGCGTATGAGGGAGCGCATTTCGCACCCATTGCGGTGCCCCTAGTCTGTATGTAGAAAGACCTATCAAAAACAAAGTAGTTTTTTGTGAGGACAAATTCAAGAAGTTGCAAAATAAAGCCATGCCGTTCAGGAAGGTCTTTCTGTTCCATGTTCAAAAAGTATTTTGTAGCCTCAATGCCATTGTGATGAGCAATGTTGGTATACAGGGACTCCACGTCGCAAGTCACGAGCAAATGTTCAGATGTAACGTCTATGTTTTGTAATTTGACTATAAGGTCCGACGTATCCCTGATGAATGAATTTAGGCTCGTGACATGCGCCTGGAGATGCCAATCAATGAACTCACATGATTTCTCATGAAGTCCCCCAATGCCTGAAACAATGGGCCTACCTGGTGGAGTCACCGGATTTTTGTGGATCTTTGGTAGAAGGTAGAATGTAGGAACCACTGGGTTATCAACTCGTAAGAAATCTGCCTCTTCAGATGTTATAAGCATATTTTCCACAGCATCATCTATAAGATGTAACAGTTGTTTAGAAAAAATATTTGTGGGATTAGCAGGTAACAACCTATAGTTGAGAGCATTTCTCAGATGTGTCATGGCTTCCTCTCTGTAGAGGTTATCCCCAGCCAGAGGACAATATTGCCCCCTTTGTCTGAGGGTTTAATAACTACATCTGTCCAAGAGTTCAACTCCTTAACTGCCCCCCTCTCTTTTCTGGTTAAGGTTGTACCTTATACCAGCCGATGTATTTATCTTATCAATCTCAATTAAGGGATTGTGATAGAAAGTTTGGATGCTGGGAAAATCAGAGAAAATTGGTGTAAATTTAGTCTTACGTTTAAAATTACTTCGGGGTATGTCCTGTGTTGTTTCATACAATAAATCATTGAGTGTGTTGAGAGCGGCTTGGTCGTCAACAGTAGGTGTTTTAAAATGTGCCTTTAAAGCCAATTTCCTACAAAATAAAAATAAATCTTTAACTGCTGTAAATTTATCTATATGTACACTCGGACAAAAGTTAACGCCTTTCGTTAACACTGACCTCTGAGTAGATGTTAAGATATGTGTAGATAAATTAATAACTTGCAGCTCAGATGTATTGTCTCTATTAGTGTTGACAGGTTCACTTTTATGCTGATAATCACACAAATACCCCCCCATTTTTACAAGTTTCTTCCTCTTACTCCTCCTGATCTTAGTTTTCGGGGGGACTGGCCTAAAAAAGAGTTTCCCTCACTGTCTGTTGAGTCAATATCAGTACTTGTCTGTGGGACAACCTTTCCCTTTCTTCTGTGGTTTAATTCTTTGGAATCTTTTGTTCCTTTTGTGATTCCAATTATAAATTTGATTAGTCTGATAGTCCGTCTGGTCTCTGATAAGTTTTTGTTTTTTACGTTTGATTAGATCCTTCTCCAATTTGTCCAGATCTGTCTTAAGATCTTTTTCAAAATCAGTCAGTTCGTTTTTAGTCAGTTTAGTCTGTACAATTATAGTCAATGTTTCAATTTCTGTTTTAATTATTTCCAGCAGTTTTTCATGTCCAAGTAAAAGTTTAATTTGCTTCAAAGCACATTCACTCAAAGCTGATACCGATGCATAATTACTTATTTAGATTTATCGTCCTTCTGCCTTTACCTCTGCTGGAGCCCCCAGGGTGACTTACGACTGTGACTGTGACTGGTCCTACAGATTGATGATTTTTTTTAGAAAGGAGGGGAATTCAGCTTTGATGTGAATGTGCTTGAAGATGGCACAAATTAAACTGTTTACTGGACATGAACAAAAACATGCGGAAATGTAATTAAAACAGAAATGACACATTGACTATAAAATTGTTACAACAAAAAGAGACTAAACAGACTAAAAACGAACTGACTGATGTTTTGAAAAAATGATCTTAAGACGATCTGGGACAAGTATGTTGGAGAAGGAGAAAGGATCTAATCAAAACACGTTTATCAAAAATACAAAAATTATCACGTACCAGACGGAACTAGTCAGAACTAATCAAATGATAATGGAATCAACAAAGAGGAACAACAGATTCACAAAGAACTTAAACTCACAGAGAAAAGGTGAATAAAAAAACAAATCTTAAGAAGGATAATGTCCCACAATGAAAACAATTATATATGATATGAATTTCAACAAGAGCAGTGAGGGAAACACTCTTTTGTTTTCTATGGACCAGTCCCACCCGGAAAACTAAAGATCAGCGGATTAGTAAGAGGAAGAAACTTGATTTAAAAATGGGGAGGGAGGTATTGTGTGGGGTATAGCCATAAAAAGTGATGAGTCCATCAGTCAAATACTAAATATAGTAGATGAAGCATAATTAACATGCTGAGACTGCAAAGTTGATAGATATTTATCTCTACAAATATCTATTTAACATCTAATACATGAGGTCAGTGCTAATTAACAGAAAGGACACGTTTAACTTTTGTCGCGAGAATAGTTAAAAACTTTTATTATAAATCAATTACATTATAGATTAAATGTACAGCAGTTAAAAGATTTTAATAATGGTTAATTTTGTGAAGTGAAATTGGCTTTACATGGCAACATATGTTAATATTTGTTAATGAAACGGGCACCATACGGTTGTAAAGACCAATGCCTGCTTCTCAACCTTCACTCAAGAAATTATATTGTATGAAATCAACATAAATGGATTATACAAACCTACACGAAAGTGATAAGTTTGGATAACGTAATGACTAAAAGTTTCCACCAAATTTTTCTTATCTTGATGTCCCAGCAAGCTCCAAATTCTTGTTCTGATTCTACAATACCCCTTAATTGAGATTGAAAAGATTAACTTACATCGGATGTATAAGGTTACCATACCAGTTAACCACTGAAAGATGTGAGGAGAATGTAGCAGGTAAGGAGTTGAAGGTCTCTTGTACAGAGTTAAGGTATTAAAACTCAGACAACAAGAGGGGCAAATATTGTCCTCTGGCTTGGGGTATGTAATCCTATAATCAGAGAAGAAACGACCATGACACATCTGAGAATGCATGCTAATCAAACTTAGAGTTGTTACCATGCAAAGCCCACAACTATTTTTCTAACAAACTGTTATCGACAATCTTATAGAGATGCTGTGGAAATATATGCAAATTATTAAATCATCTGAAGAGGCATATAATTTCTTACGAGTTTGATAATTACCAGTGGGATACTTCCTACTTCTCACCTTCTTCCCAAAGACACAAATAATCCGTGACTCCACAGAGGCCCATTGTTTCATGCATTGGGTGGGAACTGTCATGATAGACCTCAATGTGAGTTCTTTGATTGGTCAATCTTCCAGGCGCATGTCAAGCGATCCTAAAATTCATCATTCATCAGGGATACGTCTGGACCTTATTAGTCAAATTACAAAAAGCATAGACGATTTAAATCGAACAAATTGCTCAGTGACTATTGCGACAGGTGAGGTCTCCATTATAACCAACATGAATTGCTCATTTCATGTCATTGACCAAATATTTTTATAATGGACAGCATCAAGCCAAACCTTTCTTGTCAATATGAACAGCAACCTTCCTGCGATGCTTTATTTGCAACTGTTCTATGATTTGTCCTCACACAAACTATTTGTACTATTGTTTTTTTGAATAGGTGCTTTCTACATTAACAGACTAGGGGCACCGCAATGGGTTGCGAAATGCCCTCCCTCTCTACGCCAACCATTTTTTGGGTTGGTGGGAGAGGGAGCGCGTTGGTTTTCAGAGGATTTAGCTTGTGTTTACTGCTTTCGTTGATATCTTGGTACCGGTTCATAGATGAATATTTATTTTTCTGTGGAGCTAGAAATAAAATTGGATTGTAACATCCAAATAGAGACTTTATCGGTAATCTTGAGAAAAGATAGTTACCAAGTATATTGGCAATGACCTTTTGAAATTTATTCAGAACCACATCATATATACTACCACAGGAGTGCATTTTTGGATGCTGTAATAAAAATACAAAGGCAGGACAATCTTTGGCGGTTCTGCTCAACGCACTATTACATTTAGCTTCCCATCCCGAGAGACACTTAGGAAATCGATCCGAAGGGCCAAAAAATACGTCTTAGACGGAATTGCACTTGAATATGAGATTTTGATGTGGCACGCTATTGAGCTTACCTCGAGATCCTTTGAAAGAGGTTATAATCCACCGTACCCTCCTTAAAAAGGAATATTTAACAACTAGAAAATTGAAAACATCTGAACTACTGAAACCGCGTATAAAAAAATGTTTGACCACAAATTCGATATATAAACCACTTATGGCTCAGAGTGGCATCTTCTCAGGGCAGCTCTGGGTAGTGAGAGCATGGCATATGTTCTGAGAAATGACGTTGATATAGGTCATTTTGTTTCAGATACTCCCATCCCATAACAGCAAGAACGTAGTAAGAGAAGACCTCATATGGGTCTCAACTGAGAAGCCACTATGTTTAATATACCAACAGTGGAAACTAGGGGCCAAAGAATACACGGGCACTACCCCTGTGGAAATTGTATTTTCTGCGAACATAATGTACACCTACGTGAAAAGGTATGTCATCTAAGGGGATCGTATACGTTCTATCCCAAACACTACTCAATGTAGAACTAACAATATGATCTATGCACTACAATGCACCTGCAATTTATACATAGGGAAAACCAAACAACAATTTAAACATAGATTAGGCAAAACCATGTCTGATATATCGTTTGGCTCAGCGCAATTCCTCGGAACGGTAAGACTATTAGACTATCGCCAGACACTTTTTGA
Source organism: Hymenochirus boettgeri (assembly GCA_019447015.1). Lineage (NCBI taxonomy): Eukaryota > Metazoa > Chordata > Amphibia > Anura > Pipidae > Hymenochirus > Hymenochirus boettgeri. The sequence continues at coordinate 194,339,028 of CM033474.1, read as the reverse complement.
ATAAACATGGGGGCTCATAGACAAAGGATGAGATGCTTTGGTTTGAGAGAAAGCCAACGTTAACTATAGAGGGGGCGATCATTGAGAGATTCTTATATGAAGACTGGAGAGCCGTGTCGATCTACAGACTTAAAACTCTGACCCCCAATGGACTGATGAGGAGTTGGATTATTTTCCCCATTATTTGATTGTTATTATTACTTTTTAGATCATGATACCTTCTGTGGGATATACAGTACGAGACAATGTCCAGTAGATCGCACCTGTGGTTTAACTTTATATCTATTCCACACCGGATGATCGTTCTATATACATATATGGGAAGGCTACCGTGTTATGCTGTGATCCATCGGAATTGGTCATTGGCATCGGGCCTTGTTGTATTACCATATGGTTCCTGCCATACATTGGATACATTTAAAGGGATATCTTCGGATTTTTTCAACTGGATATCGATTTTAGGGGATCTTTTGTTTGGGATTTACAGTATGGGGGAATATGTTCAGATAGCCGCTTCTTGGCTTTATCACTGCTGCACTGGAAGGATAGTATCTATATGATAATTTGGGAAGATTGTCCTAGAGGTTGGGATCTATCTTGAACCCAGCACGACGTTCTTGGCATCGGCAATAATCTGGTCTATTATGATTCCTGCCCAATACTGGATACATACTACAAAAGGATTGTCTCAGCACTTTCAACATGGTGATATTACTTTACCGATGTATTCAATTTGAGAGAACAATATTAATAGTCTTCCTGCCGAATGGGGGACACTTGGCCCTCACAAACTATGTCTATTTTGACTCTATTGACCACCCCAGTACTTGAATACTCTGATATTTTTGGACTTAATACTGGTGTGATCTACCCACGAGATGTTAGGAACCTTGTTTTTTTCTTAACTCCTGTCGCCTGTGGGATTTTGATAACTAATAGGATACAGATATTGGATTATGCAAGCCCCTATTTAACGGCTAAATTTTGGGCTTGCATACTGTACACTCTCACATGATAGAATATAGATGTTTCTTGTTAGCTGGCTCCATTGTTTTTGTTTTATTCTGCATATTGTATGTTTATTGTGATTACAATTAAGACTTGTATATTGTATATATGTATTATGTGTATCTTATTTATTCAGTTGTGTAATACCTGCACAAACCACTATTTCGTCTGATTATTGGACCCTCGTGCATGTTTTGTGGTCGAAGAGTTTGCCATGGGATATCTGCCGCTCGTTTACTGGGGGCTGTAGACGTCGCAAAAAATTTGACGTCACTACTCCAGACGGCCACATGGCTTTAAAAGGCGCTTAGTGGTGACACAGGTAACGCTGCTGAGAAAGATTGAGTAGCGAAACGCGTTCAAGTGTCCCTCTTCTGTTTTGGATGTGATTCCCAAGCTATTTACTTATTGATATGTATCGTCCTTCGCCTTTACCTTGCTGAAGCCCGGGTGACTTAACGAACGTGGAGGTGACTGTCCTACAGATGGGTATATCATGGGGTCTTGTTGTAATCTACTATAGATGTCAGTGATGGCGAGAGGAGAGTGAATTCAATATATATGTATTTTATCGGTATCAATCTTATGTATGTAGTAAATGATGTTTTTAATGATTTTAATTAAGCACCTGATGTCACTCCCCCTGTTACTTAATAGAGGATTGTTTTTTTATAGATTGTCAATACCTGTGGATGAAGATGCCTGTTCATTTGCTATTCTTTATACGATCTAGGTATACAAGATTCAAGTTCACTTTGGTTAACCGAGAATATGGTACAGAAAGAACTAAATAAGGTTAATATTAATAAATCTCCTGGACCGGATAAAATACATCCTCGGGTACTTAAGGAGCTAAGTTCAGTTTTATCTAGGCCATTGTTTCTTATTTTTGCTGATTCCCTCATGTCCGGTGGTGTGCCTCTGGATTGGAAAAAGGCTGATGTTATTCCAATATTCAAAAAGGGTAGTCGTTCACAGCCGGGTAATTACAGGCCTGTAAGTTTAACTTCAGTGGTGGGGAAGATCCTGGAAAGTTTAATAAGGGAACATGTTCTAGAGTATGTTTCAAGGACTGACATTATAAGTAGTAACCAGCATGGATTTAGGAGGAATAGATCTTGTCAAACTAACTTTCTTGGCTTTTATGAGGAAGTAAGTAGAAATTTAGACTCTGGCATAGCAGTAGATGTAGTTTACTTGGATTTTGCAAAGGCTTTTGATACAGTCCCCCACAGGCGACTAATGAATAAGCTAAGGTCTGTTGGTCTGGGGAGTCACATTTGTACATGGATAGAAAATTGGTTAATGAATAGGATGCAGAGAGTAGTTGTTAATGGGGCTTCATCATTATGGACTAAAGTGCTAAGTGGGGTGCCACAGGGTTCTGTGTTGGGGCCGCTTCTATTTAATCTATTTATTAATGATTTGGAAGTGGGTATTGTCAGCAAGGTTTCTGTGTTTGCTGACGACACAAAACTTTGTCGACCATTAAAAACTTCAGAGGATGTGCAATCGTTGCAAGGGGATCTAGATAAATTATCACATTGGGCTGCTAAGTGGCAGATGAAATTCAATGTTGATAAATGTAAGGTGATGCATTTTGGACTTAAAAATCCTTGTGCTACTTATACTATAAATGGCTCTGTGTTAAGTGAATCCCTGTTGGAAAGGGATCTTGGAGTTTTGGTGGATAACAAACTTAAAGGTAGCAAGCAGTGCCAGGCGGCAACAGCCAGAGCCAGCATGGTATTGTCTTGTATAAAGAGAGGTATGGATTCAAGGAGGAAAATGTAAGTTCTCCCTCTTTAAAAGCATTGGTAAGCCTCATTTGGAATATGCAGTGCAATTTTGGAATCCTGTGTACAAAAAGGCATCTTTGAAATGGAAAGGGTTCAGAGAAGGGCAATAAATTAATAAGGGGATTGGGGGAGCTTGAAATGAAGAAAGACTGGAAAAGTTACATTATGTACGCTGGAGAAAAGGCGCTTGCGTGGGGATATGATTACTGTGTATAAATACATTAACGGGCCATACAATAAACTATCTGGGGCATTGTTCACCAATAGAACATGTCAAAGGACACGAGGACATCCCTTAAGACTTGAAGAAGAAGGTTTAGGCTTCAAGCTCGGAAAGGGTTTTTCACGTTGAAGAAGGTAAAGCTATGGAATTTCTTCCAGTGGACGTTGTTATGGCAGGTTCATTGGTCAGTTTCAAAAAAAAGCTGGATGAGTTTCTGCAAACAAGGAATGTTGCAAGTTACTGGTATTGATATATAAAGTAGAGTTGATCCAGGGAAATTTCCGATTGCCACTTGGAGTCAGGAAGGAATTTTTTCCCCCTTCATAAATTGTGGTGTTTTTTTTTGCCTTCCTCTGGATCAACAGTTAGGCAGGAAATGAGGATATTGCTAGATGGGTTGGACTGGATGGACGTATGTCTTCATTCAACCTCAAATACTATACTATACTATATTATTTTAGCCTACCCCCACCTACATAGTACAGTCTAAAAACTCAATGCAATCTCTACAAAATGGAAAATAATTTTATATAAAGGAAGGATATCAAAAATGTAGAAACACTCCATGCACTCACAGGTCTTCTTCAGTGAAGTAAAATTTATTCAAACATCAGGTGCAGGCAACGTTTCTACCACACCTAGGTCCTTTCTCAAGGGCTTGAGAAAGGGACCTAGGTAGGTACCGAAACGTTGCCTGCACCTGATGTTTGAATAATTTTGCTCACGAACATCTGATATTTGGTGCCCCAGGCATTGAAGTATATAATAGATATATAATATATCAATAGTTATATATTCTAATTAAATAACAAATTGTATATAGGGTAAAGTTACCTAGGTGCCATCCTCTTTACAAAGGAATGTTAAGTTTATAGGGTGATTTTATGAGTCTTTTAGGAGATTACAATGAGATGGGGACCTTAATAAATTATTAGTTAATAGTTAGGATAAGGTATATGTTATGTGGGCCATTTGTATAATTGTATATAAAGTATAGTACAGTAGTGAGTTATATTAGCTAGAACACAAAATATATCAAGTTGTAAAAGTACTTACTGAGCTTTTATCCCTCTTTCAAATCGAATTTTGGACTTAAATGTATATTAGGCTGCATTATTAAACACAGTTATGTCCTTTGTTTAAAATACATGCTGTTTTTAGCCAATCATAAAGAAGTGAAAACTTCTAGGCAGAGGAGTTATGCAATCTCTATTACATACCTTTGTGCATGTGATTCAAGTAATGTCAGTAATGAACACTGTGATACCTGCCATGTTTGGATGCCAGAGAATTAACATAAGCTGAAAGTGAGAAGATTTTTGAACTTTGCATTTCACTCCACTGATAAGTGTCTCTACCCAGTATGTTAGTTTCACTTCTCCCTCTCTGCAATGGGTAACTGTTTCAGTGCTCCTTAAAAGTACTCTCTTGGGATTATGAAAGGTGGATCGGTGACTGGTACACTGTACAGGGGGACACAGTGGCACACAAATCACAATAAACATATTAAAATTAAGAAAGACAGTCCATAGAACCACATAACCCCCATGCACACTAATCCAAAGTTCACAACCTTTATGTAAACCTTTGATAATGGTGTTTTATGCAGTAAAAGAACAATACATCCCTTAAAAGTTTTTTCTTTGTTGCATTTGTTAAAATATATCTATAGTAGGAGCACTTCTTTATATCTACAGTAATGTCTCACAAGTCAAGATATCAGCAGCAGATCCACAATGCTGCAGCTTTGCACTGTATCCTCCCCAGCTTCCCCCTCCATCAGAGTTTAGAAATAGAAACACAAGTTAAAAAACCTGGTTCCAGGGCTCCAACCATCAGTGTGGGCAACAAAGTGCTTGATAATAAATATAGCCAAAGGCACACGCACAATGATATTAATAAACATTGTCCACATATTTACACCCCCCATACACACATGAATCCAAAATGTACTACCCTTATAAGTACAATATAAACATTTGGTGTGTGCAACTAAAATAGAATGATCAGTGCAACTCTGGAGAAATAATAAAATAATAAACAATTATCTCCAGTAATAATATTAATAGACTGTACATATATTCCCATAAATAGCCCTATTCCTCCCTCACATAAGTCCCGAGGGATAATCAACGATTCCCAACAAAATGGCTCTTTCGACCGATCGAGCGCCCATACTCTAACCGATAGTAGTCCAAAATGGCCGTTCTTACACATCAAGCATCACAGGTCAGGCCCCTGAGATCGCACATGTGTACGGGCCTTTACTTACTGTTTTTACTGCTGGAGAAAGGGACAACTAGCTGTTTGTACAGCTGGAGCACAGGCAACTGGCTGTTTGTACTGCTGGGGGACAGTGAAATATGGCTGTTTGTCCTCACATATGATAAACACCCATTCAAAGCTTTTTCCATATCCAGTCAACTGACTTTTTATAGTGCTGAGATAACTAGACCAACCATCGTCTCTTATTCTATATTGTCTTCCATAGGTGAACTGAAAAAAAACTGATAATTACTTTCTCTGATACAAACCACTTCCTTACTACTTCAAAAGAAAGGCACATAATAATTGAAGTGAACAGACTAGCATAATGTGCTCTAACAACCATTTACATTCTGTCTCTCTGTCTGGGGATCAAGCAGCATCTCTATGATACTATGATACTGTTTCATAGGGGAATGAGTTTAGTTGAAAACAGTAATAAAAACATTTAAGTGTTGTCAATGCTACAGAAAAAGCAGTGCTAGAAATGACAAAAGGATCAAATGGTTTGAAATTTAGGGGTGAACCTAAAGCAGTGTAGTGGCCATAAAATATTAAGAAATAGGCTTCTTATATGAGATCAAACAATCATGGGATTAAAAGGAAAATATAGGGAAAAACTGACCCCCTTTCATGTACCCAGAGCCCTAGGTAAATCTTGAATGGGATTAACTGCAAAATTTCTCCAGTCCCCACCCCTTCCCAAGACATTCCCTTAGCCCCAAGATAAACAAAATTACTCCCACACTGATGCATGAGTTGTGCGACCATTATTTTGATTTGGAAATAGACAAAAAAGTGTGGAACTTCTGGAATGACATCACATTCACTTTTATAGCATTTATTCATTCTATTGCACATTCCATATAGCAAAGTATCATTTATTAGGGTGAATTTAACATGGCCTGTAAATTTAGCAATTTTTAGCTTATAACAAATTTTGCATTTAGAGAATGCCAACATTAAAGGGTAACTGTGGGCTCCAAGATATCTTAAGATATCTTACATTTTCTCAAAAGCTTGCATTAAGATATATAGTTAGCCAACTATAGACATCTCCTGCACTTTCATTGTATCTTTACAACTATGTTAATTAATTAACATTTGAGGTACTGTACCAAGAAATATTGGACTGGGGAGCTGTGGACCACCTTAATGGATAGAGTGTGTCCCTCTAAAATAAGCGGTTTCATAAATTATTTAAAGAGGAACAAACATATAACAAGCTGTGTCTCATCCCTCCCTTTCCTATGACTGCAGGGTGATTTATCATATTAAACTGTGGGTACCAGTGGTCATCTCCCATAATTCACCTTTAAATATGTCTGTCACATGAATGAATGGGTAGGTGAGTTGGTGTGTGTACTCGTGTCTGGTTGGGGATAAAAGACTAACTTTTTTTGAAATGATTGGTCTAAATATATTTTTTGACTATACCTACCCTTTAAATATGGTTGCCACATACATGAATAGGTAGCTCAGTTGGTGTATGTACCTGTGTCAGGTTGGGGGTTAAAAAAACAAACTTTTTTGATGATTGGTCAAAATTAGTTTTTACTTTAGTTACCCTTTAATTATGTCTGCCACGGTAATGGAGGGAGGGGCGGTAGGTCAGTAGGTGTATGTACCTGTGTCAGGTTGGGGGTTTAAAAAAACTAACTTTTTTGATTATTGGTCAAAATTTTTTTTACTATAGTTACCCTTTAAGTATGCTGCTACGGAAATGGAAGGGTAGGTCAGTAGGTGTGTGTGCCTGGGTCAGGTTGGGGTAAAAAAAAAAACATTGTTGATAATTAGTCAAAATTGTTTTTTTGATTATAGTTACTCTTTAAATATGGCTGCCATGGAAATGAAAAAATACATTGTTTTGATTATTGATGAAAATTTGTTGTTTTTTTTACTTTAGTTACCCTTTAAGTATGGTGGACACAGTATTGGAGAAGTAGGTCAGTAGTTGTGTGTGCCTGGGTCTGGTTGAGGGGGTATGTCTTTTTTGTATTTACAACCATGAAACTAACTTTTATTGAGGATATATCAAAATTCGTTTTTTTGACTTTATTAACCCTTTAAGTATGGCTGCAACAGGAAAGGAAGGGTAGGTCAGTAGATGTGTGAGGTCAGGTTACGTGTTTTTGCATGTATGACCATATAATTAACTTTATTGATGATTGATCAAAATAAGTTTTTAACTATTGTTACCCTTTAAGTATGGTTTCCATGGAAATGAAAAGGTTGGTCAGTAGGTGGGTGTACCTGTGTCTGTGTGGGGGGTTGGGTATCAGTATTTGTGTTTATGACTATGAAACAAACTGTTTTGATCTCATGGCCCTTAAACCTCGAAATATCCACATTTGAGAACTGTTACCATTATAGTCTATGGGAAAAAATGTCACGAAATACAGTACACAGAGATCACTCGGCTTGATTTAAAAAAAAAAAATTCCTTCCTGACTCCAAATGGAAATATCCCTGAATTAACTCTACTTAATATATCAATACCAGTAACTTGCAACATTCCTTGTTTGCAGAAACTCATTCAGCTTTTTTTTTTTTTAAACTGTCCAATGAACCTGCCATCACAACATCCACCCTTTCTGAACTTGAAGTTTAAACTTCTTTTCTTCAGGTCTTAAGGGTTGTCCGTGTGTCTCTGACATGCTCTGTTGGTGAACAATGCCCCAGATACCGTAGTTTATTGTATGGCCCACTAATGTATTTATACACAGTAATCATACCCCATGCAAGTGCCTTTTCTCTAGCGTATTATCTACATAATTGTAACTCATCCAATCTCTCTTCATATTCAAGCTCCTCCAATCCCCTTATTAATTTAGTTGCCCTTCTCTGAACCCTTTCCATTTCAAAGGGTTCAGAGAAGGGCAACTAAATAAAATTTTTCTCCCTTGAATTCATACCTCTCTTTATACAAGACAATACCATGCTGGCTCTAGCTGTTGCTGCCTGGCACTGCTTGCTTCCTTTAAGTTTGTTATACACTAAAGCTCCAAGATCCTTTTCCAACAGGGATTTTTAAGTCCAAAATGCATCACCTTACATTTATCAACATTGAATCTCATCTGCCACTTAGCAGCCCAATGTGACAAACTATCTAAATCCACCTGCAACGATTGCACATACTCTGAAGCTTTTAATGGTAGACAAAGTTTTGTGTCATCAGCAAACAAAGAAACCTTGCTGACAATACCCACTTCCAAATCATTAATAAACAGATTAAATAGAAGCAGCCCCAACACAGAACCCTTTGGCACTCCACTTAGCACTTTAGTCTACATTGATGAAAGCCCCATTAACAACTATTCTCTGCATCCTATTCATCAATCATTTTTTTTATCCATGTACAAATGTGCCACCACAGACCAACAGACTTTAGCTTATACATTAGTCGCTTATGAGCATACTACATCTACTGCTATGCCAGAGTCTAAATCTCTACTCACTTGCTCATAAAAGCCAAGCAAGTTAGTTTGACAAGATCTATTCCTCCTAAATCCATGCTAGTTACTACTTATAAGGTCAGTCCTTGAAACATACTCTAGATTAGAATATGTTCCCTTTTTAAGCTTTCCAGAATCTTCCCCACCACTAAAGTTAAACTTTCAGGCCTGTAATTACCCGGCTGTGAACGACTTCCCTTTTTGAATATTGGAATAACCTCAGTTTTTTTCCAGTGCAGAGGCACACATCCGGACTTGAGGGATCTGCAAAAATAAGAAACAATGGCCTAGATAAAATTGAACTTAGTAGTGTAGCACCTATACTTCTCGTCAAACTCAAAAGTGACAGGTGCCCCGCCCACTCTCCTCCCATTTCTCCTCCCACTCTCCTCCCATTCCCCGCCCCTCTTCCTGTCCCTTCTGAGGCCAAAACACGCCCTCTTTTTGCCCTCACTATGACAACATCCTGTTTCCTTGCCCACAGTATGACAACATCCTTTTCTTGCCCATAGTATGACAACATCCTGTTTCCCTTGCCATTCTGAAGCCAAAACACACCCACTTTTCGCCCCAGATTGCCATTTTTCTGTCGAACTACTCAAGTTATTAACTCCGTTCCTTTTACACCCGAAGCCGGGTTATCTTATAATTAATATTAATAACTATATAACGGTTCCTAAACATGTATTATTTCTGTAATTAGACAGCATTTACAACAACAATATATGTTTTACAGCTTGTAATTGAACGTACCTGTAATATACAAACAACAAGATGCCGACTTTCTCCATCACAGTCCTTTCGTGTTTGCAATAAGCTGCCCCCACCAGAAACATTTTCTCCATTACAGTCTTTTTCTTGTTTGCAATAAGCGGTGCCACCAGAAACACTGTCTCCATTTTTGTGTTTGCAATAAGTGGTCCCACCAGAAACATTGTCTCCATTTTTGTGTTTGCAATAAGCGATCCCACCAGAAACATTGTCTCCATTTTTGTGTTTGCAATAAGCGGCCCCACCAGAAACAATTCACTATGCCAGTCCTCTCGTGTTTGTAATAAGCTGTCCCACCAGAAACAATTCACTTTGCCAAACTCCACATTTGAGAACTGTTACCATTATAGTCTATGGGAAAAAATGTCCCGAAATACAGTACACAGAGATCACTCGGCTTGATTTAAAAACTTCTGCTTTAATTGAACACACATTTTAACAGCACAAATGCACTTGACCCGTTTTGAGCGTCCTAGCACGCTCTTAATCATAGGCTGGGTCCGGAGCGGTCCTGCACCCGGACCACTACATGAGACGGGTGAGTACCGGTTCGAGAATTGAAGTGACTTATTTCTGTCGTGTGTGACATATGTAATAGCAAACAGTGCAAACAAGTGGGAAATGAGGAATTACGTCCATAAAGTCACGGACCTGAGATAGATCTGGGGTATATACACCCAGATCTCCCCATATACCGAAGTGAGTCCATTGGGAACATTTATAATATAAAGCATTAACTTTTAAAATATGTAAGAAGGGCGCCGGGACTGGCGATCACCAAGTGTAACGATGGGGGCAACTTAATTATTTGGGTTAAAGATAGTCCGAAAGACCAGCTCGCCTTTGGGAAAGAATGGATGGCACCCCCAGTGTACAGATAAATCGAGTTGAATATGGTAAGGAGTTAATGGAACGTTTTTTATGTAGGAATAAGTTACCAATCGCTGTACCACATTGTGCCACACGTGAGCATTGTAAATTCCATCTTGTAGAACATATCCTAATGGGTGTCAGGCTGGTGTTTACTGAATTTAAAACGTATGTATTGATATTGCCAAGTGTTGGCTTTTATAATATTTTTGTTCCCATCTTCGGGGTCCCCGACCACATCCAGACTCTTTTGTAGTCCGTTTACTCTACCGCCACCGCTGTCCCTTGTACCCCCTGCCGTCCTTTCAGAATATCCCGGTCGGAAGCTGTAGTGTTGTGTATCTTGAGTTCCCACCCCCCCCCCAGAAATCTCACTGACCTCACTGGTTCCAATATCTATACATGTACCATAGTGATCACCCCATACCCGCCGCAGTGTGAGACGCTATGTAACTAGACCATCGCGCGACACCTCTAGTCATTGCGTCATCCCACTCCTAAAAAATGTTTACCTATTGTTCCGTATAATAGATTGTTTGGAGTATAGAAAGGGGATAGTCAAAGGTTCACGTGTGTTGTTGAGACATTTTTAATTTGATCAAGGTGCCACACCAAAGACAAATGTGTCTTTGTCCCTTCTCACATGTACTCTGTCGCACTACCTTACAGATCTCCACACTTGTCGCCAACTGTTATTCGTTCTTAGCTTTCTATACACACTTTGCAATTACCGCAGCATTATAGAAGAACACCTGTTGTTATTTTGTTTTAAATGTGTACTTAAAATATAAATATATATGACAAAAATTTCTGTGTGGTTGTTGTGCGTCAGTGATTATACTTTACACATCTTCTTCGACTCTACTTTCACGACACGTCATAATTTTTGCGATGAACTGTCCAGGACCACCCCGCGTTCGTGCCTTGTATGTAGTCACAACATCACTACCCACACCCCCCACCTTAGCGTTTGGATTGTTGATTCCCACAAAGAACTGATGTCTATGGAATCATAGTATTAAAACGTACATGTTTTGTTACCTACTATGTTTTGGATTACAATGGATCAGTCGTGCCATATAAAGGATTACTCTTTGATAGAAGTATTCCTCCTCACTGGCCAGCTGAGAGATATCCACGTTTGATTTATCCCAATTGTTGTAGTGTAGATCACCAAGCTACCACATAAGTAAAGAACAGTGCATGCACGCCATATCACACAGCCTGCAATTTAACCTGCCCCTAACTATGGTTAGTTTTTCTTTTTTGTTTTGTTTTTGCTTAGACATATATGGTTTTAAAGCGAGCAAACATGTTTATCAAAAAATATGGACCTTATTTAGTGATATATTGTTTAATAGATTGCTGTATTTCATTACCTTAATGTGTAGTACGTATAGAGCAGTAAACCGTTGAATATAAAATATAACAATGAAAAATAAAAACGGTATTTTAAAATAGGGACAAATACATATAATTTCCATGCTATAGATTCTATACATGGTTTTTAGTTTTTAACACAATAATAAGATGGTTGCCATTACTCCTTAAACTATTAACAAATGTGAACTATTGTTTATTATAATTATTCACAAGTTACAATGTTTTTTGATACACAAATATGATTTCACTTACACAGAATTTTGAAACACCCACTTGAGGAAAATGAAGATCAATTTCTTAAACATGTATAAAAATGATGATCACAGAAATTTGAATGCTTTAAAGTCAGTTCCGTGAGTAGAAGCGGCTAAAAGCTCCTTTGTTATAAAGGCCTTTGGGGTCCGTTATAGAGGTGGGGTGGTGTGGGGAAGTGTTGAGAAAATGTTAAGGGATGAGGGTAGTTTTGTAAGGGTTACTAGGGAAGTGGGGGATGGAATTTAGGTTGCTTCCAACAGATTTGCCATCTTAGGTTAATGAAGCGAAGAACGTCAGGTCAGAAGTAGCATGCATGGAAAGGGCTAATCCTTGAGCACCCAGGAAAACTGCCATTGGTAACACATGGGTGGGGCGAACTTAGGACAGGGAGGCTAGACAGGTGGTTGTGGTAGGGTTTAGGGTTATTATAGAATGGAGTCCCCTTCATGCCGAAAACTTGTATTGCCTGCAGGTGTTAGGGTTCAGCATTGGTGGGATTATGAAGACGATTAATGGGGGTGGGACTGGAGTGACCCGTCTGTCTTGGTTACATTGGTGCAATGACAAAGTTAGAGGATGAGGATTAGGACCTAAAAATGATTTATGAGAGCTAGGAGCCAAGTTAAAGCAAGGACCTCCAGGTTAGTATTTCAGAAATACTACCAGTGCTCATGTAGGCTAGGGATTCAGTGGGGTGCTTATGAGAATTAATGCACAGCTATAGTAAGATCCAAATACAGATAGCACAGAGTATAGTATATTGTATAATTTATTTATAAGCCCCCACTTGGGTACGCAGCGCTGTACATTATAACATTACAGAGAATACAAACAATGTGGGTAAGTGTAAGCAATTGTGACGATAAATAAAAATTAAATAGTTTCATAAACGAACTGCCGAGTTTAAGACAGGGGAGGGGAGAGAGAGATAGAGATGACAGGCATGATAACATGTAGCAGAATGTTACAGTGGTCAAGACGAGGGATTAGACAGAGCTAGAGAGGGTAGAGATGAAAGGTCGGGGAGATCCAGTAGCACAATGGGTCAGTAGTCAAACGGGAGATTATAAGGGCCGCATAAGCATTTTAGTCAGTGGCACGAAAAAGGAAAGGTCGGATCTTGGTACTTGGTTAACTGCGGATATGGTGCAGAAGCAACTAAATGAGGTTAATATTAACAAAGATCCTGGACCAGAGAAAAATAACCATACTCTAATGGGAGCCTAGGCCATTGTTTCTATTTTTGCAGATTCTCATGTCCGGAGTGTCGCTCTGGATGGAAAAAAAGCGTGAGTTAATTCAAGATAAAACAGGCCTGAAGTTTAACTTCAGTGGTGGGGAAAATATCTGAAAGTTTAATAAGGGAACATGTTCTAGAGTATGTTTCAAGGACTGACATTATAAGTAGTAACCAGCATGGATTTAGGAGGAATAGATCTTGTCAAAATAACTTGCTTGGCTTTTATGAGGAAGTAAGTAGAAAATTTAGACTCTGGCATAGCAGTAGATGTAGTTTACTGGATTGCTTGATACAGTCACCCAGGCGACTAATGTATAAGCTAAGGTCTGTTGTCTGGGAGTCACATTTGTACATGGATAGAAAATTGGTTAATGAATAGGATGCAGAGAGTAGTTGTAATGGGGCTTCATCATTATGGACTAAAGTGCTAAGGGGGGGCACAGGGTTCTGTGGGGCGCTTCTATTTAATCTATTTTAATGATTTGGAAGTGGTAGTTGTCAGCAAGGTTTCTGTGTTGCTGACGACACAAAACTTTGTCACCATTTAAAATTCAGAGGATGTGCAATCGTTGCAGGGGATAGATAGATTGTCACATGGGCTGCTAAGTGGCAGATGAGATTCAATGTTGATAAATGGAAGGTGATGCATTTTGACTAAAAATCCTTGTGCTCTTATACTATAAATGGCTCTGTGTTAAGTGAATCCCTGTTGGAAAGGGATCTTGGAGTTTTGGTGAATATTTTGATTGTCATTTAAAAACAATAATATGATACATATATAAAAACATATGGTTTTAAAGTGAGCAAACAATTTATGAAAATAGGCGCGATTTTTTTTAGAACATTTTTAATAGATCGCTGTATTTCAAACAATATATTGTTATGTGTAGTAGAGAATTGTCCCGTTGTCTAACAATATAACAATTAAATTAGTTTTATTTATTCATTTTATTTTAAATATTGGACAATACATCATTCCACACTATAGACTTCTGTGTGTGTGTGTTGTGTTGTGTTTTATTTTAGTACAATAAGATGATTTGGTTACATCTTAAACTATTTGACAAATGTAAATATTTACAATAAATTAATACATTAAGTTACATAAATAAAATAGTTACAATGTCATTTTGGCTTCTTGAACATGTATTAAACAAAAAGACTTATTGTTTAAAACTTTTATTTATAACGCAATAATAAAATGAATTGCTGTTACTTCAAACTATTTTACAAATGTTAATTATTTACTAAACAGCTTATACAATTAGCTGTTTAAAACACATTCTGTGACATCTTTACTCCCCCAGGGTACACCTTGTAGGTACTAGAAGAATAAAGACTTGATCAGAACTTATTAAGACTTTGTCCTAAGACAATAAAGGCTTGACCGATGAATGCCTGTCTGTTAAAAACACATCTTGTGGACACCTTTTACCCCAGGGACGTTGCTAAAGGAATGTCTTTTGAGAATGTGGAAAATATTCTGATAGGACAGCTTATTACAAACACGAAAGGACTGTTTGGGCAAAGTGAAGTGTTTGGTGGGACAGCTTATTCAAACACGAGAGGAATGGCATAGTGAATTGTTTCTGGTGGGGCGCTTATTGCAAACACCAAAATGGAGACAATGTTTCTGGTGGATCGTTATTGCAAACACAAAAATGGAGACAATGTTTCGGTGGGACACCACTTATTGCAAACACAAAAAATGGAGACAGTGTTTCTGGTGGCACGCTTATTGCAAACAGAGAAAAGACTGTAATGGAGAAAATGTTTTGGTGGGGGCAGCTTATTGCAAACACGAAAGGACTGTGATGGAGAAAAGTCGGCATTCTGGGTTTGTATATTACAGGTTGTTCAATTACAACTGGAAAACATATATTGTTGTTGTAAATGCTGTCTAATTACAGAATAATACCTGTTTAGGAACCGTTATATAGTTATTAATATTAATTATAAGATACCGGCTTCGCGGTGTTTTAAAAGGAACGGAGGTAATAACTGGGTAGTTCGACAGAAAAATGGCAATCTGGGGCGAAAAAGTGGTGTTTTGGCTTCAGAATGGCAAGGAAACAGGATGTTGTCATACTGTGGGCAAGAAAAGGATGTTGTCACTACTGGGGCAGAAAGGGAAAACAGGATGTTGGTCATAGTGAGGGCCAAAAAGAGGGCGTTGTTTTGGCCTCAGAAGGGACAGAAGAGGGGCGGGGAATGGAGGAGAGTGGGAGGAGAAAGGGAGAGGGAGAGTGGGCGGGGCACCTGTCACTTTTGAGTTTGACGAGAAGTATAGGTTGCTACACTACTGAACTTAGCTCCCTAAGTACCCGAGGATGTATTTTATCCGGTCCAGGAGATTTATTACAACTAAATAATTTATAACCTTATTTAGTTCTTTCTGTACCATATCCTCTGTTAACCAAAGTGTACTTACATCTTTTATACCATTATTGATACTAGTGAGGCTTTGTTCAGCTATCCTAACTTTATTATTCATTTTAGCTTGCTTGATTGCTTTTTTACACTCCTTGTTACAGTTTTTATAATCTCTAAAGGCCGTTTCAGTTCCTTCTGACTTAAAGGTTTTAAGTCAGAGAGAACAGGAGGGAGTGTGCTACTTGCCACAATCCAGCACTTCGCAATAAGAAATTTTGTTGATAAGGTTCAGCAAAAGCAACAAGGATCAGTATGGTTCAAAGAATCAATGGCTGAACTGATGGATGGCATGGTGTCTCAAGTTAAAGAGACAGTAATTGCATCTGTCTCCTCTGAACCATCTGAACCAGTGGCTGGGCCATCAGGTCTTCTGGCAGGATTGGAGCTAAAAAATCAAGAAAAAAAAGCTACAGATTGTAAGGGTGAAGAAATTTATCTTTTTCCTCAGAGTTCATCCAAAATCTTCTTATGATATCAACCTTGTTGCCAGAAGTTCCTACTGTGATGTCTGGCAAAATGTTCTTGGCACCAGTGCCTAAACTGGTGGCTGGTGCTGCTCTAAGGCCAGCTGTAGCCTCATTAGATATGGCCAAAGCATCCTGTATATGGCTCAGTGAAGTGGAGGAAATGGTTAAGAAAGGTGAATGATTATAAATGATTATAAACGTCTTTAAGGATCTCAGATTGGCTTCAGACTTCTCAGCAGGTTCAGCTATGGACAGCCTTAAATTTTCTGCTTGCAGTATGGCCATGTCTGTCCTGGCTAGAAGATTGCTTTGGCTAAAGCAGTGGCAGTTGCAAGCTGACCTTCCTTCTAAAATGAGTTTGTTCAGGATCAATGGTTCAATGGGTCCTAGACAGTGTGTCTAGGATACCATCTAGAATTCAAGACTCTTCCTACAGACTGATTCATAACATCAAAACCTCCTTCCACAGAAACTGCAGTATTTGCTCGCTCTGCAGTAATATCAGAGCTTCTTCAAAAATAAGTGATCCAAGTGGTACAGCCAGAAGAGAAAAATTTACAGGGTTTATTCCCATTTTTCTAGTAAAAAAGAGAATTTAGGAGAATTCCAAATTCCTTCTTAAAGATAAACAAGTTCAGAATGGAAACTCTCAAGTACATATTCTTAAATCTCAGGGAAGAAGACTGACTAGTCAAATTAGTTCTCCAGGATGCATATCTGCACATATGTATTTGGCCCCCTCACACAAGGTTTTTGAGGTTTAATATACAGGAGAAGCATTACCAGGGTGTTTACCATTGTTCTTGCTCCATTGATAAACAAACTAAGGTCAAAGGGAATCTTTTTGTTTGCCTATCTAGATGACATTCTTTTGAGAGCAAGCAACTTTGGTTTAATTCAGGAACACAAAGAGTTTGTTCTTCAAGTTTTTCAACACAATGGCTGGGTTGTGAATCTCTTGAAATTCCAACTTGTTCCAACACAAGGGTTGCAATTTCTAGGTTCTCATCTGGATATGATTCAATTTCAGGTTCCTCTTTCACAGGAGAAATCTCTACAGTTGATCAATATGGTCCAGAATGTCCAATCAAATCCAAAAACTACAGCCTTGGTGTGCCAACAGCTCATAGGCAAGATGGTGTCTTGTATTCAATCAGTAAAAAGGGCTATGGCCCATATAAGACCTCTCCTATCTCATTGGGACAAGAGTTATTCCAATCCTCTCCAACTGATAACACTGCACCCAAATACCATCCAGAGTCTAGATTGGTGGAAAATCAAATCAAACTACAGACCCATATCGTTAACAGATCCCGACTGGGAAAGGATTACTACAGATGCCAGCCCAAATGCACGGGAAGCTCATTATCTGTAACTTTAGATCCAGGAAACCTGGCCGAGTCAGTATTGGGAAAGTCCATGATTTTCAAGGAACACAAATCTATACATCTAGCGCTGCTAAAATTCCATTATCTAATAAAGGGAAAACCGGTTCTAGTGATTTCAGGCAACATTATAGCGATTTCATACATATATCGCATGGGGGAAACTCGATGCAAGACATTAGGTCTTCTGGTACAGACAATTCTATCTTGGGCAGAACAACATCTCCTTAACTTGAGAGCATTGTACATTCCTTCTATTCAGAATGTCAAAGCGGATTTCCTGAGCAGGACTGTAATTTCTCCAGGAGAATGGGAGTTAACTCAGGAAGTGTTTCATTGCCTAACAACCAAATGTAGTCTCCTCCCAGATAGATCTTATGGCCTCAGAGGTAAACCACAAAATAAACAGCTTCTGCTCAAGGATCCCGCCCCGCTTAGCCTTAGTGACGCATGCCTTCTCGATTCAGTGGGGGATCAGTCTAGCCTACATATTACCTCCGTTTCCACTCATAGCAAAGGTCTTGAAGAAGACAGTCATTGTCATTATCCCTTGGTGTTGGAGGAGGCCTTGGTTCCCATTGCTTCTGGAGATGGTTATGGTACAGTCTCTTCAGCTTCCTTGCAGACAGGATCTTCTGTGTCAGGGTCCAATATTCCATCCAGATCTGGGCACTCTGTCTTTGATGGCTTGCGTATTGAGAGGAAGTCCTTAAGGCTTCAAGGCCTGTCGGAAATGGTTATCTCTACTTTGTTGCAGGCAAGAAAAACATCTACAGCTTATTATAAGCATTGGGAGATGATTTTAGGATGATGCTCTTAATCTCCTCCTTTAGAAAATATTTTGGAGATCGAAGTTGTTGAGTTTCTACAGCTGGGATTAGATATAGGTCTTGCTCCCTCAACCTTAAGGACTCTGCTTTCGGCCATCTCGGCTCTCATGGAAGTCTCCTGGGCCTTTGATTCTTCAAAGCCTTGAAACATATTAGACCTCCAATAAAACCAAAACTTACTTGCTCCAATAAAACCAAAACTTACTTGGGATCTGCCTATTGTTCTATGATGATAGCTTTTCTTTTAGCAATCACATCAGCTAGACGAGTCTCTGAAATCAGAGAATTCAGATGTTCCCAACCTTATCTTTCCTTTCTAGGAGTTATAATCGGAATGCATGAATCCTTCTGTCCAAAAGTAATATCGGAGTTCCACATCAATGAGGATATGAAGGTCATATTGACCTTCCAAATCCTCAAACAGAGGAGGAACGTATGTATCACTTCTTGGATTTAGCCAGTTAACAGAACTGAATCTTTTGTAATTGTGATTCACTTTGGGTTCTACATTAAGGAATAAAAGGCTGTTATGAAACCGTCAAAGTCATCTGTGGTGAGGTGGATAACCTCTTGTGCAAAACAGACCTGTCATATAATAAAGATTAGCTCATTATATGAGAATGATGGTGACCTCTTGGGCGTGTAACACAGGTGTCTCTATCCAGGAGATTTGCAAGGCAGCTACCTGGAGTTCCCACCATTCATTCCTTAATCACAGAATGCTGAAAATTAAATACTTATACTAAACATATAAAATACATACTTATACTAAACATTTCTTTTCCTGGTCTGTAACATGGCAGTGGTCACTAAGTTCCCCTCTTCATGGTCACACTCGGGCTAGATAGGACAGATGAGGGGGAGGAGGGAGACTTTATAGATTGTGTTTCCGGCCCCATTGCATGGAAATGGGTTAACGCATTAGTGACCACTGCCTTGTTACAGTCCAGGAATAGAAAATTTCAGGTAAGTATGATTTAATTTTCAGCAATTGTTGTGTTAAGGTTGTGGGGGGTAGGTGGGGTGGATTTATTGCCAGAACAAAGCCAAATTTAGAAGCCCCATTTTCTGAATTGAGTAAGAGTCAGAGCAAACAACCTAGTGGTTCAGTGTTTTAAAAATCTGGTTGCGCAATTTATTCAGGCCAATGAGGTGTATATTTAAGGGAAGAGAAAAAAGTAAAAAACCTCCAATTAAAACCAAGTGGTTATATTCATTAAAATCTATCTAATATCTAATAAATATATTAAAAACACTTACTCTTTTGGACGGTAGAGATCCGTGTATCAAGTCCTTCAGTGTGTTCCTATTATTCCCAATCAGGTGGTTAAAAGCATATCATAATAACTTTATATTTTACAGAAAATGATTTAAAAAATCCAATGATACCACTAAAAGGTGCTAAAAAGCAGCAAATATCACTTAATTCATAAAACATAATATCTCATGATAAAACAGTAATATTGCTTCAGGGTTCGGTACATAAGGATCATATAAAAGTTTACAAGGTAAAAGAGAACTGTGTTCCAAAATGACTTTAGGTAAATTGATAGTAATTGCCTCCTGAGAGTTTTTGCAATTTATTTCAATTGTTTATTTTACAATTTTGAAGATATTTACATTTTTGTGTGTGATATGGCAGCAGCATCACCAGATCCCCTGCACTTCCTGCTTCCTGCTCTGAAACCATGTCAGTGGATGACAGTCAAACTGCCCTGTGTCTTGCAAGCCCCCCTGGTCCCTCCCACTCATGGACCCCATGGTCCCTCCAGTTGCAGGCCCTCCTTGGCCCATTCCCTTACAGCCCCATGTGGCCCCCCCACTTGCGAGTGCTGTGGCCCGCCCCACCCCACGGGTGCCTAAGCCCCACCCGCTCACAGGTGCTGTGGGCCACTTTGACACCCCCCCTACACCCCCCCCCCCCCCCCCCGAAAACTCTGTGGAAACACCTTTCAGGCAGAGTGAGAACTCTGCCTGAAAAGGCTGTTTTCACATTGTGAGAGAGAAGGGCTGTAGATTCCCTTACCTTCTCTGCAGCTGCAGTTCCTTCACACAGCAGAGAGGAAGAGGGACTTCCTGTCTCCCTCACACACTGAGGGAGTCTGAGGCTGTGCTCGCCGGCGGCACTGTGCAGAGAAGCCTTAGGAATGTCACATGTCAGCCCCCACCCATTAACTTTCTGGTCAGTCATTTCTTTATATCTTGGCTGTGGAGCACGTAGAGAGTGGTTGATGGCTTGTTTTAAGGGTAGGAAATTGGCCTTTCAGTTCCCTTTAAGATCAATGCATTTCGCCACTTTGGCTTCCTCAGGATCAAAAATCTGTAATTAATAATAAGTGGTATACCCTTTAAGGCTTGAATTCCCGGGCTCTCAAACAGGAAGTGACACCATGCTTCTCAACTCGAAGTGACGTCATGCATTCCACTCATCGAATGCATGACTCCTTATTACCCTCTGTTCATTGTTATATCCTTGCCTAGGTCTGTAGCTGCTTAAACTAGTGAGACCTCTAGTGCAGGAGAACGGACTTCTTCTTCCTTCCGCTATTGCTGTATGGTCACGGCCTATGCGTTCCACCATCTTGGATTCTGCCGGCTGAACAGGGGCTGTAAAGGGATTCCCTTTAAATAAACTTTAAACAGAGATTAATGGGAAATAGAAAATAGCTAATTGATGGATTTAAACTTATATTTGGGGCATTTGATATGCAAGTCTGTGGTGCTGGGCACGGTTGGGGCATTTGATATGCAGGTCTGTGGTGCTGGGCACGGATTGGGGCATTTGATATGCAAGTCTGTGGTGCTGGGCACGGGTTGGGGCATTTGATATGCAAGTCTGTGGTGCTGGGCATGGGTTGGGGCACTGATATGCAAGTCTGTGGTGCTGGGCACGGGTTGGGGATTTGATATGCAAGTCTGTTGTTGTTGGGGCATTTGATATGCAAGTCTATGGTGCTGGGCACGGGTTGGGGCATTTAATATGCAAGTCTGTGGTGCTGGGCACGGGTTGGGCATTTGATATGCAAGTCTGTGGTGCCGGCGCACGGGTTGGGGCATTTGATATGCAAGTCTGTGGTGCCGGCGCACGGGTTGGGGCATTTGATATGCAAGTCTGTGGTGTGGGGGCATTTGATATGCAAGTCTGTGGGTGCTGGGCACAGCTGGGGCATTTGATATGCAAGTCTGTGGTGCTGGGCACGGGTTGGGTCATTTGATATGCAAGTCTGTGGTGCTGGGCAAGGGTTGGGGTATTTGATATGCAAGTCTGTGGTGCTGGGCACAGGTTGGGGCATTGGATGGCAAGTCTGTGGTGCTGGGCACGGTTGAGCATTTGATATGCAAGTCTGTGGTGCCGCGCATAGGTTGGGCATTTGAATGCAGGTCTTTGGTGTTGGGGCATTTGATTGCAAGTCTGTGGTGCTGGGCACGGATTGGGGCATTTGATATACATGTCTGTGGTTCTGGGCACGGGTTGGGGCATTTGATATGCAAGTCTGTGGTGTTGGGCAGGGGTTGGGCATTTGATATGCAAGTCTGTGGTGCTGGGCATGGCTGGTGCATTGATGTCTGTGGTGTTGGGCACGGTTTGGGGCATTTGATATGCATGTCTGTGGTGCTGGGCATGGGTTGGGGCATTTGAATAACAGTCTGTGGTGCTGGGCATGGGTTGGGGCATTTGATATGCAAGTCTGTGGGTTTGGCACGGGTTGGGGCATTTGATATGCAAGTCTGTGGTGCTGGGCACAGGTTGGGGCATTTGATATGCAAGTCTGTGTTGCCGGCGCACAGGTTGGGGCATTTGATATGCAAGTCTGTGGTGCCGGCGCGGGGTTGGGGCATTTGATATGCAAGTCTGTGGTGTTGGGCACAGGTTGGGGCATTGATATGCAAGTCTGGGGTGTTGGGCACGGGTTGGGACTTTTGGTATGCAATTCTGTGTGCTGGGCATGGGTAGGGGCATTTGATATGCAAGTCTGTGGTGCTGAACCCGGGTTGGGGCATTTGATATGGGTTGGGGCATTTGATATGCAAGTCTGTGGTGCTGGGCACGGGTTGGGGCATTTGATATGCAAGTCTGTGGTGCTGGGCACGGGTTGGGACATTTGGTATGCAATTCTGTGGTGCTGGCATGGGTAGGGGCATTTGATATGCAAGTCTGTGTTGCTAAACCCGGTTGGGGCATTTGATATGGGTGGGGCATTTGATATGCAAGTCTGTGGTGCTGGGCACAGGTTGGGGCATTTGATATGCAAGTTTGGGGTGCTGGCACGGATTGGGGCATTTGATATGCAAGTCTGTGGTGCTGGGCACGGGTTGGGGCATTTGATATGCAATTCTGTGGTGCTGGGCACGGGTTGGGGCATTTGATATGCAATTCTGTGTGTCTGGGCACGGGTTGGGCATTTGATATGCAAGTCTTGGTGCTGGGCACGGGCTGGGACATTTGATATGCAAGTCTGTGGTCTGGGCACGGGTTGGGGCATTTGATATGCAAGTCTGTGGTGCTGGGCATGGGTTGGGCGCATTTGATATGCAAGTCTGTGGTGCTGGGCACGGGTTGGGGCATTTGATATGCAATTCTGTTGTGCTGGGCACGGGTTGGGGGCATTTGATATGCAAGTCTGTGGTGCTGGGCACGGGCTGGGACATTTGATATGCAAGTCTGTGGTGTGGGCATTTGTATGCAAGTCTATGAAGCTGGGCACGGGCTGGGGCATTGATATGCAAGTCTTGTGGTGCTGGGCACGGGTTGGGGCATTGATATGCAAGTCTGTGGTGCTGGGCACGGTTGGGGCATTTGATATGCAAGTCTGTGGTGCTGGGCACGGGTTGGGGCATTTGATATGCAAGTCTGTGGTGCCGCGCACGGGTTGGGGCATTTGATATGCAAGTCTGTGGCCGGCGCCAGGTTGGGGCATTTGATATGCAAGTCTGTGGTGTTGGGGCATTTGATATGCAAGTCTGTGTGCTGGGCACAGGCTGGGGCATTTGATATGCAATGCGTGGTGCTGGGCACGGTTGGTGATTTGATATGCAAGTCTGTGGTGCTGGGCAAGGGTTGGGGTTTTGATATGCAAGTCTGTGGGTGCTGGGCACAGGTTGGGGCATTTGATATGCAATTCTTGGTGCTGGGCACGGTTTGGGCATTTGATATGCAAGTCTGTGGTGCTGGGCACGGGCTGGGACATTGATATGCAAGTCTGTGGTGCTGGGCACGGGTTGGGCATTTGATATGCAGTCTTTGGGGCTGGCATGGGTTGGGCATTTGAATGCAAGTCTGTGGTGCTGGGCACGGGTTGGGCATTGATATGCAAGTCTGTGGTGCTGGGCTGGTAGGGGGCATTTATATGCAAGTCTGTGGTGCTGAACCCGGGTTGGGGGCATTTGATATGGGTTGGGGCATTTGATATGCAAGTCTGTGGTGCTGGGCACAGGTTGGGGCATTTGATATGCAAGTCTGTGGTGCTGGGCACGGGTTGGGGCATTTGATATGCAAGTCTGTGGTGCTGGGCATGGGTTGGGGCATCTGATATGCAAGTCTGTGGTGCTGGGCACGGGTTGGGGCATTTGATATGCAAGTCTGTGGTGTTGGGGCATTTGATATGCAAGTCTATGAAGCTGGGCACGGGCTGGGGCATTTGATATGCAAGTCTGTGGTGCTGGGCACGGGTTGGGTGATTTGATATGCAAGTCTGTGGTGCTGGGCACGGGTTGGGGCATTTGATATGCAAGTCTGTGGTGCTGGGCACGGGTTGGGGCATTTGATATGCAAGTCTGTGGTGCCGGCGCACGGGTTGGGGCATTTGATATGCAAGTCTGTGGTGCCGGCGCACAGGTTGGGGCATTTGATATGCAAGTCTGTGGTGTTGGGGCATTTGATATGCAAGTCTGTGGTGCTGGGCACAGGCTGGGGCATTGATATGCAAGTCTGTGGTGCTGGGCACGGGTTGGGTAATTTGATATGCAAGTCTTGGGTGCTGGGCAAGGGTTGGGGTTTTGATATGCAAGTCTGTGGTGCTGGGCACAGGTTGGGGCATTTGATATGCAGTCTGTGTTGCTGGGCACGGGTTGGAGCATTGATATGCAAGTCTGTGGTGCCGGCGCATGGGTTGGGGCATTTGAAATGCAGGTCTTTGGTGTTGGGGCATTTGATATGCAAGTCTGTGGTGCTGGGCACGGATTGGGGCATTTGATATACATGTCTGTGGTTCTGGGCACGGGTTGGGGCATTTGATATGCAAGTCTGTGGTGTGGGCATGGTTGGGGCATTTAATATGCAATCTGTGGTGCTGGGCATGGACTGGTGCTTGATGTCTGTGGTGTGGGCACGGTTTGGGGCATTTGATACGCATTTCTGTGGTGCTGGCATGGGTTGGGGCATTTGATATACAGTCTGTGGTGCTGGGCATGGGTTGGGGCATTTGATATGCAAGTCTGTGGTGCTGGGCACAGGTTGGGGCATTTGATATGCAAGTCGGTGGTGCCCGCACGGTTGGGGCATTTGATATGCAAGTCTGTGGTGCCGGCGCATGGGTTGGGGCATTTGAATGCAAGTCTGTGGTGTTGGGCACAGGTTGGGGCATTGATATGCAAGTCTGTGTGTTGCGGGTTGGGACATTTGGTATGCAATTCGGTGGTGCTGGCATGGTAGGGGCATTTGATATGCAAGTCTGTGGTGCTGAACCCGGGTTGGGGCATTTGATATGGGTTGGGGCATTTGATATGCAAGTCTGTGGTGCTGGGCACGGGTTGGGGCATTTGATCAGCATCTGTGGTGCTGGGCACGGGTTGGGACATTTGGTATGCAATTCTGTGGTGCTGGGCATGGGTAGGGGCATTTGATACAAGTCTGTGGTGCTGAACCCGGGTTGGGGCATTTGATATGGGTTGGGGCATTTGATATGCAAGTCTGTGGTGCTGGCACGGGTTGGGGCATTTGATATGCAAGTCTGTGGTGCTGGGCACGGGTTGGGGCATTGTGATATGCAAGTCTGTGGTGCTGGGCACGGGTTGGGGCTTTGATATGCAGTCTGTGTGCCGGCGCACGGGTTGGGGCATTTGATATGCAAGTCTGTGGTGCCGGCGCACAGGTTGGGGCATTTGATATGCAAGTCTGTGGTGTGGGGGCATTTGATATGCAAGTCTGTGGTGCTGGGCACAGGCTGGGGCATTTGATATGCAAGTCTGTGGTGCTGGGCACGGGTTGGGTGATTTGATATGCAAGTCTGTGGTGCTGGGCAAGGGTTGGGGTATTTGATATGCAAGTCTGTGGTGCTGGGCACAGGTTGGGGCATTTGATATGCAAGTCTGTGGTGCTGGGCACGGGTTGGAGCATTTGATATGCAAGTCTGTGGTGCCGGCATGGTTGGGGCATTTGAAATGCAGGTCTTTGGTGTTGGGCATTTGATAGAAGTCTGTGGTGCTGGGCACGGATTGGGGCATTTGATATACATGTCTGTGGTTCTGGGCACGGGTTGGGGCATTTGATATGCAAGTCTGTGGTGTTGGGCATGGGTTGGGGCATTTGATATGCAAGTCTGTGGTGCTGGGCATGGACTGGTGCATTTGATGTCTGTGGTGTTGGGCACGGTTTGGGGCATTTGATACGCATGTCTGTGGTGCTGGGCATGGGTTGGGGCATTTGATATACAAGTCTGTGGTGCTGGGCATGGGTTGGGGCATTTGATATGCAAGTCTGTGGTGCTGGGCCAAGGTTGGGGCATTGATATGCAAGTTTTGTGGTGGCCAGCGCACGGGTTGGGGCATTTGATATGCAAGTCTGTGGTGGCCGGCGCATGGGTTGGGGCATTTGATATGCAAGTCTGTGGTGTTGGGCACAGGTTGGGGCATTTGATATGCAAGTCTGTG
Organism: Hymenochirus boettgeri; assembly: GCA_019447015.1. Taxonomy (NCBI): domain Eukaryota; kingdom Metazoa; phylum Chordata; class Amphibia; order Anura; family Pipidae; genus Hymenochirus; species Hymenochirus boettgeri. Next base: position 194,312,775 of record CM033474.1, on the reverse strand, counting down.
GTGTTGGGCACGGGTTGGGACATTTGGTATGCAATTCTGTGGTGCTGGGCATGGGTAGGGGCATTTGATATGCAAGTCTGTGGTGCTGAACCCGGGTTGGGGCATTTGATATGGGTTGGGGCATTTGATATGCAAGTCTGTGGTGCTGGGCACGGGTTGGGGCATTTGATATGCAAGTCTGGGTGGCTGGGCACGGGTTGGGACATTGGTTGCAATTCTGTGTGCTGGCATGGGTGGGGCATTGATATGCAAGTCTGTGGTGCTGACCCGGGTTGGGCATTTATATGGGTTGGGGCTTTGATATGCAAGTCTGTGGTGCTGGGCACAGGTTGGGGCATTTGATATGCAAGTCTGTGGTGCTGGGCACGGATTGGGGCATTTGATATGCAAGTCTGTGGTGCTGGGGCATTTGATATGCAAGTCTATGGTGCTGGGCACGGGTTGGGGCACGGGCTGGGACATTTGATATGCAAGTCTGTGGTGCTGGGCACGGGTTGGGGCATTTGATATGCAAGTCTGTGGTGCTGGGCACGGGTTGGGGCATTTGATATGCAAGTTCTGTGGTGCTGGGCACGGGTTGGCATTTGATATGCAAGTCTGTGCTGCTGGCTGGGTAGGGGATTTGATAGCAAGCTGTGTGCTGAACCCGGGTTGGGCATTTGATATGGGTTGGGGCATTTGATATGCAAGTCTGTGGTGCTGGGCACAGGTTGGGGGGGGCATTGATATGCAAGTCTGTGGTGCTGGGCACGGGTTGGGGCATTTGATATGCAAGTCTGTGGTGCTGGGCACGGGTTGGAGCATTTGATATGCAATCTGTGGGCTGGGCATGGGTAGGGGCATTGATATGCAAGTCTGTGGTGCTGAACCCGGGTTGGGGGCATTTGATATGGGTTGGGGCATTTGATATGCAAGCTGTGGTGCGGGCACAGGTTGGGGCATTTGATATGCAAGTCTTGGGTGCTGGGCACGGGTTGGGGCATTTGATATGCAAGTCTGTGGTGCTGGGCACGGTTGGACATTTGGTATGCAATTCTGTGGTGCTGGGCATGGGTAGGGGCATTTGATATGCAAGTCTGTGGTGCTGAACCCGGGTTGGGGCTTTGATATGGTTGGGGCATTGATATGCAAGTCTGTGGTGCTGGGCACAGGTTGGGGCATTTGATATGCAAGTCTGTGGTGCTGGGCACGGATTGGGGCATTTATATGCAAGTCTGTGGTGCTGGGCACGGGTTGGGGCATTTGATATGCAATCTGTGGTGCTGGCACAGGTTGGGCATTGGATATGCAATTCTGTGTGCTGGGCACGTTGGGGGGCATTTGATATGCAAGTCTGTGGTGCTGGGCACGGGCTGGGGCATTTGATATGCAAGTCTGTGGTGCTGGGCACGGGTTGGGGCATTTGATATGCAAGTCTGTGGTGCTGGGCACGGGTTGGGGCATTTGATATGCAAGTCTGTGGTGCTGGGCATGGGTTGGGGCATTTGATATGCAAGTCTGTGGTGCTGGGCATGGGTTGGGGCATTTGATATGCACGTCTGTGGTGCTGGGCATGGGTTGGGGCATTTTATATGCAAGTCTGTTGTGCTGGGCATGGGTTGGGGCATTTGATATGCAAGTCTGTGGTGCTGGGCATGGGTTGGGGCATTTTAATATACAAGTCTCTTGCTGGGTATGGGAGTTATGAGCCCATCCTCCAATTCACCAGCAAGTGTAAAGTCAGCCCTCCAGTACACCCGTAGTGTAAGTCAGCCCTACAGTTCACCAGCCACACCCTTTTTTGGTTTTGTGTGCCAAAGGAAGATATTGGGGAGGCTTTATTCATACCCAGAATTGTTAGCCCTACAGATCATTAGCCAGTGTTAGTCAGCTCTCCAGTTCCTTACCCAGTTGTCGCCCATCCAGATCATTAGACAGTGTTGTCAGCCCTCAAGTTAATTAACCAATATTGTCATCCCTCCATCATTATCCAACATTGTCAGCCCTCCAGTTAATTACACAGCATTGTCAGCCATCCAGTTCACTCACAGTATTGTCAGCCATCCAGTTCATTACCCAGTATTGTCAGCCCTCCAGATCATTAGCAATGTTAGTCAGCCCTCCAGTTCTTTACACGTAATGTCAGCCTTCCAGTTCATAAGCAGTGTCAGCCTTCCAGTTCATAAGCAGTGTCAGTAAGCAGTATTTTCAGACCTCCAGTTCATTAGCCAGTATTGTCAGCCCTCCATTTCATTAGCTGGTATTAGCCATCCTCTTTCTTAGTCTGTTACTGTTATCTTAACCATATTGTACACTTGTAAATGGGAATAGTGGTCTTAAAAATGGACATAACTTCAATAAAGTTGATGTGGGCTTGGCAAAGTGGGAGGGTTGTGGTCAAAAGTTTTGTTATTTACCGTAAGGGCCACTTGGTTTATTTGCCCCCCAGGTCAAAAGGTCCCGTCCTTCCCTGAATTAATCTGATCACATTAATCTGACTATCATCATCACACTACCAGACAAATTAGTGTAAAACCCATGCTTCCCTATAATTATGGATTAGCATGGGTTTCACAATAATTCTGCGGTGGCAATGCCATTTTTAAAAGTTTTTTGGAACTAATGAATGGAGACGTAATCCTGACTTGGATCCACAATGCAAGTGTCACACAGGGATTTTCTGTATTGCAGACAGATAAGTAACACCAGAAACACCCTTCCTTATGTCCAATTGAATGACCGACTGTATTTATTCCACTAGTCAGTTTCCCTAAGAGGAAAACATGTGCTTGATTTATTATGCATTCTAGCTCAGAGGGACTTGTTTTTTTTGAAAGTCAATAAAAAAAATTTGTAAACTAGTTATGAAATTACTTAATATCATATTACTAAACTAAACAGTTCTTCATTTTTAGGTTTTGTGACACATAACCACAGATATATTAAACCAAAAGATCAGTATGTTCAATATAACAATATTGGTCAGATTGACTTTATTAGCAATCCAGAGTAGGGTTTTTGTGCACACAGTATATCACATTGAAATATATTTATTTATAGTGTTGATTTGGCATAGCAAACTAATGCTAGATAGAAAGTTTTATAAACTTTGAATTTGGCTTGAAAAGACGCATTTTGGAAGGGAATGTATGTGTTTCTACTGCAGATTTTAAAACTAAATATGACAATTATAAGGACATTGTTTTTTTACTAACCCTTTTAATATGGCGGTCACATGAATGAATGGGTAGGTCAGTTGGTGTGTGTACTTGTGTCAAGTTGGGCGATAAAAGACTAACTTTTGAGATGGTCGAAATGTGTTTTTTTTTATCTATACTTACCCTTTAAATATAGGTTACCACATGAATGAATGGGTAGCTTAGTTGGTGTGTGTATCTGTGTCAGGTTGGAAGTTAAAAAATTTTTTTTGATTATTGATCAAAAAATATTTTTGACTATAGTTACCCCTAAGTATGCTGCCATGGAATGGAAGGTTAAGTCAGAAGGTATGTGTACCTGTGTCAGGTTGTTAAAAAAACAAACTTTTCGATGATGTTGGTCTGTAAGTACCCTGTGAGGTTGGAGGAATGTGTTTTTGCATGTAAGATTATATAACTAGCTTTTATAATGATTGATTAAAATTAGTTTTTTACTATAGTTACCCTTTAAGTTGGCTTCCATGGGAAAGGAAAGGTAGGTCAGTAGGTGTGTGTTCCTGTGTCGGTGTGAGGGTTGGGGGTATCAGCGTTTGGTCAGATCTCATGACCCTTAAACCTTTAAATATCCATGTAACGCTCCAGATTCCCAAGTATTCCTTCAGTCCAAATACCCCAATCTGGAACCACTATCTTCACCAATAGACAAGCCCCATTTGCCAGGAGACTAGATGCACCAAACGCGGTTGCCCCCTGGACTTAGAGTGCAAGGTATTCGAACTGAGGCAGGAATACTAGAGAAGTCTGAAGTGAAACAGACAGGCAAGGCACAAGGAAGAGAGACAAAGGTTAGAGATCAAAATAAGGGGTACAGACTAGGAACAGGCAAGAGCAGAGTCAAAAAACAGAGCAAGAGGTCAAAAACAGGAATCAGCCCCGCAGGCACGGTGCAGAGGGTTGAGAAACATTAGAAACATAGTCAGGAACAGCAGAGGTCAGGGCAGGGCAGATACGAATCAAGGTCAAAAAACAAGGGTCAATAACAGAGATATATGAAGAACAGCACACCCACCAGCAAGATAAATAAACTAACCGCTATATCGGGCAAGGACAATGGGCTAAGGGGTTAAAAAAGACTAGAAGGGCCAATAGGAGAACAGCCAAGAAGAAGAAGAGAGCAGATTGGATAAAAGAAGGATTTTGAATAAATGAGAGCACTGTCACTTTAAGCGTGGGACGCGCTTTCGCAAAGTATAAGAACGTTCGGAAACCGCGAAGATCGCCGATCGAAGAAAGCCGAAGGCACTCGGATGTGGAGAACGCGTTGCAGGAGCTCTGAGCAGGTTGTTTTTCTTTACAATCCACATTTGAAAGTAAGTTCCTCTTACGATCTTAAGGATTTTCCGAGTTCCGTAAGTCCGAAAAAAACAAATTTCGACAATTGCTACCTGTAACCTGTTATCTATATATAGTAATATTTATATACTTATTACCTGTTATTTCTCTATAGTTATACTATATCCTGTAACCCGTTATCTTATATATATAGATTATATACGTATAACCTGTAATCTGTTTATAAGAATAGTTAATACCTATAACCTGTATCTTTATAAGTAATAGTTATAACCTATACCTGTATCTTTATATAGTATAGTTATTACCTTAACCTGTTATCTTTTATATAGTAATATTGTATTACCTAAACCGTTATCTTTTATATAGTAATGGTTATAACCTATAACCTGTTATCTTTTATATCAGTAATAGTTAATATACCTATAACCTGTTATCTTTTATATGTAATAGTTATATACCTATAACTGTTTCTTTTATTAGTAATAGTTTATACCTATAATCTGTTATCTTTTATATAGTAATGGTGATATACCTAAACCTGTAATCTTTTTATAGTTACTAATCCTATAACCTGTTATCTTTTATAATGTAATAGTTATATACCTATAACCTGTTATTTTTATATAGTAATAGTTATATACCTATAACTGTTATCTTTTATATAGTAATAGTTATATATACCTATAACCTGTTATCTTTTATATAGTAATAGTTAATACCTAAACCGGTTTCTTTTATATAGTAATAGTTTATATACCATAATCTGTTATCTTTTATATAGTAATGGTTATATACCTATAACCTGTAATCTGTTTTATAGTAATACTTATATACCTATAACCTGTTATCTTTTATATAGTAATAGTTATATACCTATAACCTGTTATCTTTTATATAGTAATAGTTATATACCTATAATCTGTTATCTTTTATATAGTAATAGTTATATACCTATAACCTGTTATCTTTTATATACTAATACATATATACCATATACCTGTTATCTTTTATATAGTAATAGTTAGTATATACCTATAAACCTGTATCTTTTATGTAATAGTTAAAATACCTATAACGCTTTATATTTTATATACAATACTTCTTAACCTATAACCTGTTATCTTTATATACTAATACTTCTATACCTATAACCTTTATCTTTAGTATAGTAATAGTTTATAATCCCTAAACCTGTATCTTTTATATAGTAATAGTTATATACCTATAACCTGTTAGCTTTTATTACTAAACTATATACCTAAACCTTTTCTTTTATATAGTATAGTTATACTAACCCTGTTATCTTTATATGTAATACTTATATACCTATAACCTGTGTTTCTTTATATAGTAATAGTTATATACCTATAACCTGTAATCTGTTATATACTAATACTTATATACTATAACCTGTTGTCTTTATTAATGAATACTTAGATTATTGTACTAAGTAATCCATTCTCGTGTCCTGTTCCTACATAATTGTCAGACAAAAACTTATATAGTATACAGTGTACTACTCTACATCTGACTCATAATCTTCACATTAGAATACTTTTATTAGCATTGCCAATGCCATTATAATGATCCAGCAGGCAACTAATTGGCATTCCTATTTCATAAATGCACAATAAATGCTATAATTACAATTAAGTAATCTAAGATAAGTGTAGTACCTTTGTTTTTTACTGTCTTTAAAAGGGAATATAATATGGAATATTCTTCACAAAAGAATTCTTTCTACTTTTTAAACAAGTCTTTCACGTTTCTTTCATATGCATTGACCATCTTATTTTTGAAATAATCACTTAACCCTAAAGTGGAATAAAGGTGGTAAATCCTCCTCCCTCTGGAGTAAAGAATATCTGTAGAAATATTACTTCAAGAAATAGTGGGGTAACTGACTACTTACAGTAGGTAGTGGTATGTTCCTAAATGCACCTGCACTAGGGAAGTCCTATGTCATATGTGTTAAAGCCTCTCCCCTGTCAGATATGAGAACAGTATAACTACAAAGGGAACCGGTAGAGAAAGGGAATTTTGCATTTTAATAGATTTATTCCAATTGTTGGAAGGAGAATGCCTTTATTTTTTCTTTGTAGAAGACAATTGTCAGAAGGCATAACTTATATGGAGTACACAAAATGATAATAAAGAGGCAGACATCGGACTACTGATCACCTGAATGGACGTCTCATCAAAGGTAAATCAGTGAGTGGATCTTAAGAATATTATAGAGCTTAAAATCCTTACAAACCTTATTGTTTAAATATATTTAATTGATACAGTAAGTGTCCAATGAATCAATCCAATGAAATATCTAAAAAGATGAATGCTCAAAAAGACCGATGGACACTAAATATTATACAAAAAAAAATAAAAAATAACAACAAAGAAAAACCCACAAAACATTAAAAAAAAGGATTATAGATAAAATAACATGCCGCAAATTAAGACTTGAAATCATTAATGGCTAAGATGGCCGAATTGCATAGCCGATTGCAGTCCCGTGGCAGAATTTTGAATCCGCGGGAATTCACTTTCCCGAATTTTTTTCCGAACCTCGTTAGAAAATTCTAGAACTTTCGAAAATTCAAATATCTATGGAATTTTCAAAAATTTTTGTAGAAATGATACAAATAACTTACTGTAAATGACTCTGGGACCTGGAGATGGTCTGGGGAACAGAATCAATTTTTATTTCAGAAAGAATCTGATTGGTATATTAACCAATCACATTCCTTTACAGTTTTTTCAGCAAGAATATGATTCTCATGGTTAACGATTCTTCCGAATGCAATCACCAATCAGATTCTTTCTGAAAAATCTGTTGTAACCAATTCTGATGGGATACAATCAAATTATTTCAGAAATAATCTGATTGGTATACTAACTAGAGATGGACCAGATCGCAGATTTCCAGAATTCCGATTTCCTGATTTTCCATGCCACATTCAAAATTTTTACATTTTAGAAGATTCTTGAATTTTGAGGATTTTATGTACCAAAGTGAGTTTATGGGAGCCTGACAGTGTTGGTGTTGGAGACAGTTTTTTATTTTTTTTAACTGCTTTTGAGAATTCTCAGTTGGTGAATTTCAGTGTGGTGGACTAGCACTTGTTGTTACGCCAAACGTTCATAAATTAATGAACGTTTGCTGGTAGAATACCATGCGTTAGTAAACTACGCAATGGTATTCTATTGGGATCATAAACTTTTATTTTAAAGTAGAAGACCACTGTCCCTGGAGGGCCAAGACCGTGGTCAGGATGCCAAAACGATGTCCAGCCATGCTGTAGCCTCTCCATTAAGTGCTTTCTGGCAGCTGTAACGTCTGGAATAACTTGTATTTACGTGTTCCCCAGAACCATTTCTCAGGTCCCAGAGCCATGTAAAAGTAAGTTACTATTGCTATTTTAACCTTTTATTTGGCAGATATGTGCAGATTTTTTTTCCCTCCCATTGACTTTAATGTTTTTTTGCGCAAATTTTCTATTTTTTTTCGAAAATACACAAATCCGCGCAAAACAGTTTTAGCAGTTTCACCCATCTCTATTATATGACCTGAAAAAATATTAATGTAACGTAATTTTCCAAATCTGGTTAAGAACCAAGAAGATACAGTAACTGGTATTGACTTTAAATATACCACCATAATTATCTTTTATTTAAAATATCTCATTAATCCCTCCTTCGAGACCTTGATCTGGTTGGGGCATTTGATATGCAAGTCTGTGGTGCTGGGCACGGATTGGGGCATTTGATATACATGTCTGTGGTTCTGGGCACGGGTTGGGGCATTTGATATGCAAGTCTGTGGTGTTGGGCATGGGTTGGGGCATTTGATATGCAAGTCTGTGGTGCTGGGCATGGACTGGTGCATTTGATGTCTGTGGTGTTGGGCACGGTTTGGGGCATTTGATGCCCCAACACCACAGACTTGCATATCAAATGCCCCAACCCGTGCCCAGCACCACAGACTTGCATATCAGATGCCCCAACCCATGCCCAGCACCACAGACTTGCATATCAAATGCCCCAACCCGTGCCCAGCACCACAGACTTGCATATCAAATGCCCCAATTCCGGGTAGCAGAAGGTATCATATAAAAGTTTACAAGGTAAAGAGGAACTGTGGTCCAAAAATGACTTTAGGTAAATTGATAGTAATTGCTCTCCTGAGAGTTTTTGCAATTTATTTCATGTTTATTTTACATATTTTGAAGATATTTACATTTTTGTGTGTGATATGGCAGCAGCATCACCAGATCCCCTGCACTTCCTGCTCCTGCTCTGAAACCATGTCAGTGGATGACAGTCAAACTGCCTGTGTCTTGCAAGCCCCCTGGTCCCTCCCACTCATGGACCCCATGGTCCCTCCAGTTGCAGGCCCTCCTTGGCCCATTCCTTACAGCCCCATGTGGCCCCCCCACTTGCGAGTGCTGTGGCCCCCGCCCACCAAGGGGTGCCTAAGCCCCACCCGCTCACAGGTGCTGTGGGCCACTTTGACACCCCCCACCCCCCCCCCCCCCCCCGAAAACTCTGTGGAAACAGCCTTTTCAGGCAGAGTGAGAACTCTGCCTGAAAAGGCTGTTTTCACATTGTGGAGAGAGAAGGGTGTAGATTCCCTACCTTCTCTGCAGCTGCAGTTCCTTCACACAGCAGCGAGAAGAGGGACTTCCTGTCTCCCTCACACACTGAGGGAGTCTGAGGCTGTGCTCGCCGGCGGCACTGTGCAGGAGAAGCCTTAGGATGTCACATGTCAGCTCCCACCCATTAACCTTTCTGGTCAGTCATTTCTTATATATGGGCTGGGGAGCACGTAGAGAGGTGGTTGATGGCTTGTTTTAAGGGTAGGAAATTGGCCTTTCAGTCCCCTTTAAGATCAATGATTTCGCCACTTTGGCTTCCTCAGGATCAAAAATCTGTAATATAATAAAAGTGGTATTACCCTTTAAAGGCTTGAATTCCCGGGCTCTCAAACAGGAGTGACACCATGCTTTCAAACTCGAAGTGACGTCATGCATTCCACTCATCGAATGCATGACTCCTTATTACCCTCTGTTCATTGTTATATCCTTGCCTAGGGTCTGTAGCTGCTAAACTAGGTAGAGACTCTCTAGTGCAGGAGAACGGACTTCTTCCGTTCCCGCTATGTGCTGTATGGTCACGGCCTATGCGTTCCACCATCTTGGATTTCTGCCGGCTGGAACAGGGGCTGTAAAGGGATTCCCTTTAATAAACTTTAAACAGAGATTAATGGGAAAGTAGAAAATAGCTAATTGATGGATTTTAAACTTATATTTGGGCATTTGTATGCAAGTCTGTGGTGCTGGGCAAGGTTGGGGCATTTGATATGCAAGTCTGTGGTGCTGGGCACGGATTGGGGCATTTGATATGCAAGTCTGTGGTGCTGGGCACGGGTTGGGGCATTTGATATGCAAGTCTGTGGTGTGGGCAGCGGTTGGGGCATCTGATATGCAAGTCTGTGGTGCTGGGCAGGGTTGGGCATTTGATATGCAAGTCTGTGGTGTTGGGGCATTTTGATATGCAGTCTATGGTGCTGGGCACGGGTTGGGGCATTTAATAGCAAGTCTGTGGTGCTGGGCACGGGTTGGGGCATTTGATATGCAAGTCTGTGGTGCCGGCGCGGGTTGGGGCTTGATATGCAGTCTGTGGTGCCGGCGCACGGGTTGGGGGCATTTGATATGCAAGTCTGTGGGTGTGGGGGCATTTGATATGCAAGTCTGTGGTGCTGGGCACAGGCTGGGGCATTTGATATGCAAGTCTGTGGTGCTGGGCACGGGTTGGGTCATTTGATATGCAAGTCTGTGGTGCTGGGCAAGGGTTGGGGTATTTGATATGCAAGTCTGTGGTGCTGGGCACAGGTTGGGGCATTTGATATGCAAGTCTGTGGTGCTGGGCACGGGTTGGAGCATTTGATATGCAAGTCTGTGGTGCCGGCGCATGGGTTGGGGCATTTGAAATGCAGGTCTTTGGTGTTGGGGCATTTGATATGCAAGTCTGTGGTGCTGGGCACGGATTGGGGCATTTGATATACATGTCTGTGGTTCTGGGCACGGGTTGGGGCATTTGATATGCAAGTCTGTGGTGTTGGGCATGGGTTGGGGCATTTGATATGCAAGTCTGTGGTGCTGGGCATGGGCTGGTGCATTTGATGTCTGGGTGTTGGGCACGGTTTGGGGCATTTGATATGCATGTCTGTGGTGCTGGGCATGGGTTGGGGCATTTGATATACAAGTCTGTGGTGCTGGGCATGGGTTGGGGCATTTGATATGCAAGTCTGTGGTGTTGGGCACGGGTTGGGGCATTTGATATGCAAGTCTGTGGTGCTGGGCACGGTTGGGGCATTTGATATGCAAGTCTGTGGTGCCGGCGCACAGGTTGGGAGCATTTGATATGCAAGTCTGTGGTGCCGGCGCAGGGTTGGGGCATTTGATATGCAAGTCTGTGGGGTGGCCAGGTTGGGGCTTTGATATGCAAGTCTGTGGTGTGGGCACGGTGGTTGGGACATTTGTATGAATTCTGTGGTGCTGGTCAGGGTAGGGGCATTTGATGAAGTCTTGGTGGGGGTGCGGCGTGGCGTGTGTGTGACGGGTTGGGGCATTTGATAGGTTGGGCATTGATATGCAAGTCTGGGGTGCTGGGCAGGGTTGGGGCATTTGATATGCAAGTCTGTGGTGCTGGGCAAGGGTTGGGACATTTGGTATGCAATTCTGTGGTGCTGGGCATGGGTAGGGGCATTTGATATGCAAGTCTGTGGTGCTGAACCGGGTTGGGGCATTTGATATGGGTTGGGATTTGATATGCAAGTCTGTGGTGTGGGCACAGGTTGGGGCATTTGATAGCAAGTTGTGGTGCTGGGCACGGATTGGGGCATTGATATGCAAGTTGTGGTGCTGGGCACGGTGGTGGGGCATTTGATATGCAATTCTGTGGTGCTGGGCACGGGTTGGGGCATTTGATATGCAATTCTGTGGTGCTGGGCACGGGTTGGGGCATTTGATATGCAAGTCTGTGGTGCTGGGCACGGGCTGGGACATTTGATATGCAAGTCTGTGGTGCTGGGACGGGTGGGGCATTTGATATGCAAGTCTGTGGTGTGGGCATGGGTTGGGCATTTGATATGCAAGTCTGTGGTGCTGGCACGGGTTGGGGCATTTGATATGCAATCTGTGGTGCTGGGCACGGGGGGGGCATTTGATATGCAAGTGTGGTGCTGGCACGGGCTGGGACATTTGATATGCAAGTCGTGGTGTTGGGGCATTTGATATGCAAGTTATGAAGATGGGCAGGGCTGGGGCATTTGATATGCAAGTCTGGGGTGCTGGGCAAGGGTTGGGGCATTTGATATGCAGGCGTGGTGCTGGGCACGGGTTGGGGCATTTGATATGCAAGTCTGTGGTGCTGGGCACGGGTTGGGGCTCTTGATATGCAAGTCTGTGGTGCCGGCGCACGGGTTGGGGCATTGATATGCAAGTTGTGGTGCCGGCGCACAGGTGGGGCATTTGATATGCAAGTCTGTGGTGTTGGGGCATTTGATATGCAAGTCTGTGGTGCTGGGCACAGGCTGGGGCATTTGATATGCAGTCTGTGGTGGGGCACGGGTTGGGTGATTTGATATGCAAGTCTGTGGTGCTGGCAAGGGTTGGGGTATTTGATATGCAAGTCTGTGGTGCTGGGCACAGGTTGGGGCATTTGATATGCAATTTGTGGGCGGGGCAGGGTTGGGGCATTTGATATGCAGTCTGTGGTGCTGGGCACGGGCTGGGACATTTGATATGCAAGTCTGTGGTGCTGGGCACGGGTTGGGGCATTTGATATGCAAGTCTGTGGTGCTGGGCACGGGTTGGGGCATTTGATATGCAAGTCTGTGGTGCTGGTGGGCACGGGTTGGGGCATTTGATATGCAAGTCTGTGGTGCTGGCATGGGTAGGGGCATTGATATGCAAGTCTGTGGTGCTAACCCGGGTTGGGGCATTTGATATGGGTTGGGGCATTTGATATGCAAGTCTGTGGTGCTGGGCACAGGTTGGGGCATTTGATATGCAAGTCTGTGGTGCTGGGCACGGGTTGGGGCATTTGATATGCAAGTCTGTGGTGCTGGGCATGGGTTGGGGCATTGATATGCAAGTCTGTGGTGCTGGGCACGGGTTGGGGCATTTGATATGCAAGTCGTTGGTGTTGGGGCATTTGATATGCAAGTCTATGAAGCTGGGCACGGGTGGGGATTTGATATGCAAGTCTGTGGGCTGGGGCACGGGTTGGGGCATTTGATATTGCAAGTTGTGGTGTGGGACGGGTGGGTTGGGGATTGATAGCAGTCTGTGGTGCTGGGCACGGGTTGGGGCATTGAATGCAAGTCTGTGGTGCTGGGCACGGGTTGGGGCATTTGATATGCAAGTCTGTGGTGCGGGCACGGTTGGGGCATTTGATATGCAAGTCTGTGGTGTTGGGGCATTTGTATGCAAGTCTGTGGTGCTGGGCACAGGCTGGGGATTTGATATGCAAGTTGTGGTGCTGGGCACGGGTTGGGTGATTGATATGCAAGTCTGTGGTGCTGGGGCAAGGGTTGGGGTATTGATATGCAAGTCGTGGTGCTGGGCACAGGTTGGGGCATTTGATATGCAAGTCTGTGGTGCTGGGCACGGTTGGAGCATTTGATATGCAAGTCTGTGGTGCCGGCGCATGGGTTGGGGCATTTGAAATGCAGGTCTTTGGTGGTGGGGCATTTGATATGCAAGTCTGTGGTGCTGGGCACGGATTGGGGCATTTGATATACATGTCTGTGGTTTTGGCACGGGTTGGGGCATGATATGCAAGTCTGTGGTGTTGGGCATGGGTTGGGGCATTTGATATGCAAGTCTGTGGTGGCTGGGCATGGATGGGCATTTGAATGTCTGTGGTGTTGGGCACGGTTTGGGGCATTGATACGCAATGTCTGTGGTGCGGGCAGGGTGGGGCATTTGATATACAAGTCTGTGGTGGGGCATGGGTTGGGGCATTTGATATGCAAGTCTGTGGTGCTGGGCACAGGTTGGGGCATTTGATATGCAAGTCTGTGGTGCCGCGCACGGGGTGGGGCATTTGATATGCAAGTCTGTGGTGCCGGCGCATGGGGTGGGCATTTGATATGCAAGTCTGTGGTGTGGGCACAGGTTGGGGCATTTGAATGCAAGTTGTGGTGTTGGGCACGGGTTGGGACATTTGGATGCAATTCTGTGGGGCGGGCATGGGTAGGGCATTTGATATGCAAGTCTGTGGTGCTGAACCGGGTTGGGGCATTTGAATGGGTTGGGGCATTTGATATGCAAGTCTGTGGTGCTGGCACGGGTTGGGGCATTTGATATGCAAGTCTGTGGTGCTGGGCACGGGTGGGGACTTTGGTATGCAATTCTGTGGTGTGGGCATGGGTGGGGCTTTGATAGCAAGTCTGTGGTGTGAACGGGTTGGGGCATTGATATGGGTGGGGCATTTGATATGCAAGTCTGTGGTGCTGGGCACGGGTTGGGGCATTTGATATGCAAGTCTGTGGTGCTGGGCAAGGGTTGGGGCATTTGATAGCAAGTCTGTGGTGCTGGCACGGGTTGGGGCATTTGATATGCAAGTCTGTGGTGCGGCGCACGGGTTGGGGCATTTGATATGCAAGTCTGTGGTTGCCGGCGCACAGGTTGGGGCATTTGATATGCAAGTCTGTGGTGGGGGGATTGTGATGCATCTGTGGTGCTGGGCACAGGCTGGGGCATTTGATATGCAAGTCTGTGGTGCTGGGCACGGGTTGGGTGATTTGATATGCAAGTCTGTGGTGCTGGGCCGGGTTGGGGGATTTTGATATGCAAGTTGTGTGCTGGGCAGGTTGGGGCATTTGATATGCAAGTCTGTGGTGCTGGGCACGGGTTGGAGCATTTGATATGCAAGTCTGTGGTGCCGGCGCATGGGTTGGGGCATTTGAAATGCAGGTCTTTGGTGTTGGGGCATTTGATATGCAAGTCTGTGGTGCTGGGCACGGATTGGGGCATTTGATATAAGTCTGTGGGTCTGGGCACGGGTGTGGGGCATTTGATATGCAAGTCTGTGGTGTTGGGCATGGGTTGGGGCATTTGATATGCAAGTCTGTGGTGCTGGGCATGGACTGGTGCATTTGATGTCTGTGGTGTTGGGCACGGTTGGGGCATTTGATAGCATGTCTGTGGTGCTGGGCATGGGTTGGGGCATTTGATATACAAGTCTGTGGTGCTGGGCATGGGTTGGGGCATTTGATATGCAAGTTGTGGTGCTTGGCACAGGTTGGGGCATTTGATATGCAAGTTGTGGTTGCCAGCGCACGGGTTGGGGCATTTGATATGCAAGTCTGTGGTGCCGGCGCATGGGTTGGGGCATTTGATATGCAAGTCTGTGGTGTTGGGCACAGGTTGGGGCATTTGATATGCAAGTCTGTGGTGTTGGGCACGGGTGGGACATTTGGTATGCAATTCGGTGTGCTGGGGCATGGGTAGGGGCATTTGATATGCAAGTCTGTGGTGCTGAACCCGGGTTGGGGCATTTGATATGGGTTGGGGCATTTGATATGCAAGTCTGTGGTGCTGGGCACGGGTTTGGGCATTTGATATGCAAGTCTGTGGTGCTGGGCACGGTTGGGACATTTGGTATGCAATTCTGTGGTGCTGGGCATGGGTAGGGGCATTTGATATGCAAGTCTGTGGTGCTGAACCCGGGTTGGGGCATTTGATATGGGTTGGGGCATGATATGCAAGGCTGTGGTGCTGGGCACAGGTTGGGGCATTTGATATGCAAGTCTGTGGTGCTGGGCACGGATTGGGGCATTTGATATGCAGTCTGTGGTGCGGGTGGCATTGAGATGGCAAGTCTATGGTGATGGGCACGGGTTGGGGCACGGGTTGGGACATTTGATATGCAAGTCTGTGGTGCTGGGCACGGGGGGGCATTTGATATGCAAAGTCTGTGGTGCTGGGCACGGGTTGGGGCATTTGATATGCAAGTCTGTGGTGCTGGGCACGGGTTGGGGCATTTGATATGCAAGTCTTGTGTGCTGGGCATGGGTAGGGGCATTTGATATGCAAGTCTGTGGTGTGAACCCGGGTTGGGCATTTGATATGGGTTGGGGCATTTGATATGCAAGTCTGTGGTGCTGGGCACGGGTTGGGGCATTTGATATGCAAGTCTGTGGTGCTGGGCACGGGTTGGGGCATTTGATATGCAAGTCTGTGGTGCTGGGCACGGGTTGGGCATTTGATATGCAAGTCTGTGGTGCGGGCAGGGTAGGGGCATTTGATATGCAAGTCTGTGGTGCTGAACCCGGGTTGGGGCATTTGATATGGGTTGGGGCATTTGATATGCAAGTCTGTGGTGCTGGGCACAGGTTGGGGCATTTGATATGCAAGTCTGTGGTGTGGGCAGGGTTGGGGCATTTGATATGCAAGTCTGTGGTGCTGGGCACGGGTGGGACATTTGGTATGCAATTCTGTGGTGTGGGCATGGGTAGGGGCATTGATATGCAAGTCTGTGGTGCTGAACCCGGGTTGGGGCATTTGATATGGGTTGGGGCATTTGATATGCAAGTCTGTGGTGCTGGGCACAGGTTGGGGCATTTGATATGCAAGTCTGTGGTGCTGGGCACGGATTGGGGCATTTGATATGCAAGTCTGTGGTGCTGGGCACGGGTTGGGGCATTTGATATGCAATTCTGTGGTGCTGGGCACGGGTTGGGGCATTTGATATGCAATTCTGTGGTGCTGGGCACGGGTTGGGGCTTTGATATGCAAGTCTGTGGTGCTGGGCACGGCTGGGGCATTTGATATGCAAGTCTGTGGTGCTGGGCACGGGTTGGGGCATTTGATATGCAAGTCTGTGGTGCTGGGCACGGGTGGTGGGGCATTTGATATGCAAGTCTGTGGTGCTGGGCATGGTGGTTGGGCATTTGATATGCAAGTCTGTGGTGCTGGGCATGGGTTTGGGCATTTGATATGCACGTCTGTGGTGCTGGGCATGGGTTGGGGCATTTGATATGCAAGTCTGTTGTCTGGGCATGGGTTGGGGCATTTGATATGCAAGTCTGTGGTGCTGGGCATGGGTTGGGGCATTTTAAATATACAAAGTCTCTTGCTGGGTATGGGAGTTATGAGCCCATCCTCCAATTCACCAGCAAGTGTAAAGTCAGCCCTCCAGTACACCCGATAGTGTAAAGTCAGCCCTACAGTTCACCAGCCACACCAACTTTTGGTTTTGTGTGCCAAAGGAAGATATTGGGGAGGCTTTATTCAATACCCAGAATTGTTAGCCCTACAGATCATTAGCAGTGTTAGTCAGCTCTCAGTTCCTTACCCAGTATTGTCAGCCCTCCAGATCATTAGACAGTGTTGTCAGCCCTCAAGTTAATTAACCAATATTGTCATCCCTCCAGATCATTATCCAACATTGTCAGCCCCAGTTAATTACACAGCATTGTCAGCCATCCAGTTCACTCACAGTATTGTCAGCCATCCAGTTCATTACCCAGTATTGTCAGCCCTCCAGATCATTAGCAATGTTAGTCAGCCCTCCAGTTCTTACACAGTAATGTCAGCCTTCCAGTTCATAAGCAGTGTCAGCCTTCCAGTTCATAAGCAGTGTCAGTAAGCAGTATTTTCAGACCTCCAGTTCATTAGCCAGTATTGTCAGCCCTCCA
The DNA here is from genome assembly GCA_019447015.1 of Hymenochirus boettgeri. Taxonomy (NCBI): domain Eukaryota; kingdom Metazoa; phylum Chordata; class Amphibia; order Anura; family Pipidae; genus Hymenochirus; species Hymenochirus boettgeri. The sequence goes on along the minus strand of CM033474.1, from coordinate 194,295,576 downwards.
TTTCATTAGCTGGTATTAGCCATCCTCTTTCTTAGTCTGTTACTGTTATCTTAACCATATGTACACTTGTAAAATGGGAATAGTGGTCTTAAAAATGGACATAACTTCAATAAAGTTGATGTGGGCTTGGCAAAGTGGGAGTGGTTGTGGTCAAAAGTTTTGTTATTTCCGTAAGGGCCACTTGGTTATATTTGCCCCCCAGGTCAAAAGGTCCCAGTCCTTCCCTGAATTAATCTGATCACATTAATCTGACATCTATCATACACTACCCAGACAAATTAGTGTAAAACCCATGCTTCCATTATATTGGATTAGCATGGGTTTCACAATAATTCTGGTGGCAATGCCATTTTTAAAAGTTTTTTGGAACTAATGAATGGAGACGTAATCCTGACTTGGATCCCACAATGCAAGTGTCACACAGGGATTTTCTGTATTGCAGACAGATAAGTAACACCAAGAAACACCCTTCCTTATGTCCAATTGAATGACCGACTGTATTTATTCCACTAGTCAGTTTCCCTAGAGAGGAAAACATGTGCTTGATTATATGCATTCTCAGCTCAAGAGGGACTTTTTTTTTTGAAAGTCAATAAAAAAAATTTGTAAACTAGTTATGAAATTACTTAATATCATATTACTAAACTAAACAGTTCTTCATTTTTAGGTTTTGTGACACATAACCACAGATATATTAAACCAAAAGATCAGTATGTTCAATATTAACAATATTGGTCAGATTGTACTTTATTAGCAATCCAGAGTAGGGTTTTGTGCACACAGTATGAACACAATTGAAATATATTTATTATAGTGTTGATTTGGCATAGCACAACTAATGCTAGATAGAAAGTTTATAAATTGAATTTGGCTTGAAAAGACGCATTTTGGAAGGGAATGTATGTGTTTCTACTGCAGATTTTAAAACTAAATAATGACAATTATAAGGACATTGTTTTTTTACTAACCCTTTTAATATGGCTGTCACATGAATGAATGGGTAGGTCAGTTGGTGTGTGGACTTGTGTCAAGTTGGGCGATTTAAAAGACTAACTTTTTGATGATTGGTCGAAATGTGTTTTTTTTTACTATACTTACCCTTTAAATATGGTTACCACATGAATGAATGGGTTAGCTTAGTTGGTGTTGTGTATCTGTGTCAGGTTGGAAGTTAAAAATTTTTTTTTGATTATTGATCAAAAAATATTTTTGACTATAGTTACCCGCTAAGTATGGCTGCCATGGAAATGGAAGGGTAAGTCAGAAGGTATGTGTACCTGTGTCAGGTTGTTAAAAAAACAAACTTTCTGATGATTGGTCTGTAAGTACCGTGTGAGGTTGGAAGGAATGTGTTTTTGCATGTAAGATTATAACTAGCTTTTATAATGATTGATTAAAATTAGTTTTTTACTATAGTTACCCTTAAGTATGGCTTCCATGGGAAAGGAAAGGTAGGTCAGTAGGTGTGTGTTCCTGTGTCTGTGTGAGGGTTGGGGGGGTATCAGCGTTTGTGGTCAGATCTCATGACCCTTAAACCTTTAAATATCCATGTAACGCTCCAGATCCCAAGTATTCCTTCAGTCACAAATACCCCAATCTGGAACCACTATCTTCACCAATAGACAAGCCCCCATTTGCCAGGAGACTAGATGCACCAAACGCGGTTGCCCCCTGGACTTAGAGTGCAAGGTATTCGAACTGAGGCAGGGAATACTAGAGAAGTCTGAAGTGAAACAGACAGGCAAGGCACAAGGAAGAGAGACAAAGGTTAGAGATCAAAATACGAGGGTACAGACTAGGAAACAGGCAAGACAGAGTCAAAAACAGAGCAAGAGGTCAAAAACAGGAATCAGCCCGCCAGGCACGGTGCAGAGGGTTGAGAAACATTGAGAAACATAGTCAGGAACGAGCAGAGGTCAGGGCAGGCAGATACGAATCAAGGTCAAAAAACAAGGGTCAATAACAGAGAATATATGAAGAACAGCACACCACCAGCAAGATAGATAAACTAACCGCTATATCGGCAAGGACCAATGGGCTAAGGGGTTAAAAAAGACTAGAAGGGCCAATAGGAGAACAGCCAAGAAGAAGAGAGAGCAGATTGGATAAAAGAAGGATTTTGAATAAATGAGAGCACTGTCACTTTAAGCGTGGGACGCGTTTCGCAAAGTATAAGAACGTTCGGGAAACCGCGAAGATCGCCGATCGAAGAAGCCGAAGGCACTCGGATGTGGAGAACGCGTTGCAGGAGCTCTGAGCAGGATGTTTGTCTTACAATCCACATTTGAAAGTAAGTTCCCTTAAGATCTTAAGGATTTTCCCGAGTTCCGTTAAGTCCGAAAAAAGAACGAAATTTCGACAATTGCTACCTGTAACCTTGTTATCTAGATATAGTAATATTTATATACTTATTACCTGTTATTCTTCTATAGTTATTATTATTACCTTTAACCCGTTATTTATATAGTAATATTATATACGTATAACGTAATCTGTTATATTAGTAATAGTTATATACCTAAACCTGTTATCTTTTATATAGTAATAGTTGATATACCTATAACTGTATCTTTTATATAGTAATAGTAGATACCTTAACTGTATCTTGTAATGTAATAGTATATACCTATAACCGTTATCTTTTATATGAATGGTTATATACCTAAACTGTTATCTTTTATATAGTAATAGTTATATACCTATAACCTGTTATCTTTATATAGTAATAGTTATATACCTATAACCGTGATCTTTTATATAGTAATAGTTATTTATACCTATAATCTGTTATCTTTTATATAGTAATGGTATATACCTATAACCTGTATTGTTTATAGTAATATATATACCTATAACCTGTTACTTTTATAAGTAATAGTTATATACCTATAACCTGTTATCTTTTATGAGTAATTAGTTATATACTATAACCTGTTATCTTTATATAGTAATAGTTATATACCTAAAACCTGTTATCTTTTATATAGTAATAGTTATACTATAACATGGTATCTTTATATAGTAATAGTTATATACCTATAACTCTGTTATCTTTTATATAGTAAATGGTTATATACCTATAACTGTAATCTGTTTTATAGTATAATTAATACCATAACTGTGTATTTTATATATAATAGTTATTATACCTATAACCTGTTATCTTTTATATAGTAATAGTTATATACCTATAACTCTGTATCTTTTATATAGTAATAGTTATATACCTATAAACCTGTTATCTTTTATATACTGCTTTTCCCTCTCCCCCTTCTCCTCCTTTCTCCCCTCCCTTTTCCCTCTTTTTCTCCACCCCCCCTTTTCCCTCTTTTTTCCTTTCCCCCCCCGAATACATCTTATACCTAACCTGTTATCTTTTATAAGTAATAGTTATATACCTTAACCTGTTATCGTTCCTACCTACGCAGCCTACCCTATGTTATCATATCCGATTACCACATGTGATCGTTCTCTAGACTTAATACGTCTTATTAACCGTCATGTATACCTGTTTATGTCTTTTTTATACTTACACCCAGACCGTTTCTATACCTCATAACCATCGCTTTAGTCTCCCTGTTTCCTACTCCCCATACCCCTATGTAATTAGTTCTGATTTAATATGATACCGTGTTAGTATTTTTACCTATCCCTAGTAACCTAGGGATTATCCTACAATTGTATACCTGGTTTGTATCTTGTATGATACTCTCATATGCACTTCCTAGACCGTTATTATATACTTGTTATTGTGTCATCCTTCGATTGTACGCCGAAGAGGCCTACCTTCCCCTGTGGTGCCAGCGCACGGGTTGGGGCATTTGATATGCAAGTCTGTGGTGCCGGCGCATGGGTTGGGGCATTTGATATGCAAGTCTGTGGTGTTGGGCACAGGTTGGGGCATTTGATATGCAAGTCTGTGGTGTTGGGCACGGGTTGGGACATTTGGTATGCAATTCTGTGGTGCTGGGCATGGGTAGGGGCATTTGATATGCAAGTCTGTGGTGCTGAACCCGGGTTGGGGCATTTGATATGGGTTGGGGCATTTGATATGCAAGTCTGTGGTGCTGGGCACAGGTTGGGGCATTTGTATATGCAAGTCTGTGGTGCTGGGCAAGGGTTGGGACATTTGGTATGCAATTCTGTGGGGCTGGGCATGGGTAGGGGCAATTGATATGCAAGTCTGTGGTTGTGAACCCGGGTTGGGGCATTTTTGATATGGGTTGGGGCATTGATATGCAAGGTCTGTGGTGCTGGGCACGGTTGGGGCATTTGATATGCAAGTCTGTGGTGCTGGGCACGGATTGGGGCATTGATATGCAATAGTGGTGTGGTGGGCTGGGGCATTTGATATGCAAGTCGGGTGCTGGCAAGGGGTTGGGGGCACGGGCTGGGACATTTGATATGCAAGTCTGTGGTGCTGAGCACGGGTTGGGCATTTGATATGCAAGTCTGTGGTGCTGGGCACGGGTTGGGGCATTTGATATGCAAGTTGTGGTGCTGGGACGGGTTGGGGCATTTGATATGCAAGTCTGTGTGCTGGGGAGGGGTAGGGGCATTGATATGCAAGTCTGTGGTGCTGAACCCGGGTTGGGCATTTGATATGGGTTGGGGCATTTGATATGCAAGTCTGTGGTGCTGGGGCACAGGTTGGGGCATTGATATGAAGTCTGTGGTGCTGGGCACGGGTTGGGGCATTTGATATGCAAGTCTGTGGTGCTGGGCACGGGTTGGGGCATTTGATATGCAAGTCTGTGGGTGCGGGCATGGGTAGGGGCATTTGATATGCAAGTCTGTGGTGCTGAACCCGGGTTGGGGCATTTGATATGGGTTGGGGCATTTGATATGCAAGTCTGTGGTGCTGGGCACAGGGTTGGGGCATTTGATATGCAAGTCTGTGGTGCTGGGCGGGTTTGGGCATTTGATATGCAAGTCTGTGGTGCTGGGCACGGGTTGGGACATTTGGTATGCAATTCTGTGTGCTGGGCATGGGTAGGGGCATTGATATGCAAGTCTGTGGGCTGAACCCGGGTTGGGGCATTGATATGGGTGGGGCATTTGATATGCAAGTTGTGGTGCTGGGCACAGGTTGGGGCATTTGATATGCAAGTCTGTGGTGCTGGGCACGGATTGGGGCATTTGATATGCAAGTCTGTGGTGCTGGGCACGGGTTGGGCATTTGATATGCAATTTCTGTGGTGCTGGGCAGGTTGGGGCATTGATTATGCAATTTGTGGTGCTGGGCACGGGTTGGGGCATTTGATATGCAAGTCTGTGGTGCTGGGCACGGGCTGGGGCATTTGATATGCAAGTCTGTGGTGCTGGGCACGGGTTGGGGCATTTGATGCAAGTCTGTGGTGCTGGGCAGGGTTGGGGCATTTGATATGCAAGCAAGTCGGTGGTGCTGGGCATGGGTTGGGGCATTTGATATGCACGTCTGTGGTGCTGGGCATGGGTTGGGCATTTTGATATGCAGTTTGTGGTGCTGGGCATGGGTTGGGGCATTTTATATGCAAGTCTTGTTGTGCTGGGCATGGGTTGGGGCATTTGATATGCAAGTCTGTGGTGCTGGGCATGGGTGGGGCATTTTAAATATACAGTCTCTTGCTGGGTATGGGAGTTATGAGCCCATCCCCAATTCACCAGCAAGTGTAAAGTCAGCCCTCCAGTACACCCGATAGTGTAAAGTCAGCCCTACAGTTCACCAGCCACACCCACTTTTTTGGTTTGTGTGCCAAAGGAAGATATTGGGGAGGCTTTATTCAATACCCAGAATTGTTAGCCCTAACAGATCATTAGCCAGTGTTAGTCAGCTCTCAGTTCCTTACCCAGTATTGTCAGCCCTCCAGATCATTAGACAGTGTTGTCAGCCCTCAAGTTAATTAACCAATATTGTCATCCCTCCAGATCATTATCCAACATTGTCAGCCCTCCAGTTAATTACACAGCATTGTCAGCCATCCAGTTCACTCACAGTATTGTCAGCCATCCAGTTCATTACCCAGTATTGTCAGCCCTCCAGATCATTAGCAATGTTAGTCAGCCCTCCAGTTCTTTACACAGTAATGTCAGCCTTCCAGTTCATAAGCAGTGTCAGCCTTCCAGTTCATAAGCAGTGTCAGTAAGCAGTATTTTCAGACCTCCAGTTCATTAGCCAGAATTGTCAGCCCTCCATTTCATTAGCTGGTATTAGCCATCCTCTTTCTTAGTCTGTTACTGTTATTAACCATTGTACACTTGTAAAATGGGAATAGTGGTCTTAAAAATGGACATAACTTCAATAAAGTTGATGTGGGCTTGGCAAAGTGGGAGTGGTTGTGGTCAAAAGTTTTGTTATTTACCGTAAGGGCCACTTGGTTATATTTGCCCCCCAGGTCAAAAGGTCCCAGTCCTTCCCTGAATTAATCTGATCACATAATCTGACTATCTATCATACACTACCAGACAAATTAGTGTAAAACCCATGCTTCCATATATTATTGGATTGCATGGGTTTCACAATAATTCTGCGGTGGCAATGCCATTTTTAAAAGTTTTTTGGAATAATGAATGGAGACGTAATCCTGACTTGGATCCCACAATGCAAGTGTCACACAGGGATTTTCTGTATTGCAGACAGATAAGTAACACCAGAAACACCCTTCCTTATGTCCAATTGAATGACCGACTGTATTTATTCACTAGTCAGTTTCCCTAGAGAGGAAAACATGTGCTTGATTTTATGCAATCTCGCTCAAGAGGGACTTGTTTTTTTTGAAAGTCAATAAAAAAAATTTGTAAATAGTTATGAAATTACTTAATATCATATTACTAAACTAAACAGTTCTTCATTTTTAGGTTTTGTGACACATAACCACAGATATATTAAACCAAAAGTCAGTATGTTCAATATTAACAATATTGGTCAGATTGTACTTTATTAGCAATCCAGAGTAGGGTTTTGTGCACACAGTATGAACACAATTGAATATATTTATTTATAGTGTTGATTTGGCATAGCAACTAATGCTAGATAGAAAGTTTATAAACTTTGAATTTGGCTTGAAAAGACGCATTTTGGAAGGGAATGTAGGTGTTTACGCAGATTTTAAAAACTAAATAATGACAATTATAGGACATTGTTTTTTTACTAACCCTTTTAATATGGCTGTCACATGAATGAATGGGTAGGTCAGTTGGTGTGTGTACTTGTGTCAAGTTGGGGCGATATAAAAGACTAACTTTTTGATGATTGGTCGAAATGTGTTTTTTTTTACTATACTACCCTTTAAATATGGTTACCACATGAATGAATGGGTAGCTTAGTTGGTGTGTGTATCTGTGTCAGGTGGAAGTTAAAAATTTTTTTTTGATTATTGATCAAAAAAAAAAAATTTTTTTGACTATAGTTACCCGCTAAGTATGGCTGCCATGGAAATGGAAGGGTAAGTCAGAAGGTATGTGTACCTGTGTCAGGTTGTAAAAAAAACAAACTTTCTGATGATTGGTCTGTAAGTACCCGTGTGAGGTTGGAGGAGGAATGTGTTTTTGCATGTATGATTATATAACTAGCTTTATTAATGATTGATTAAAAATTAGTTTTTACTATAGTTACCCTTTAAGTATGGCTTCCATGGGAAAGGAAAGGTAGGTCAGTAGGTGTGTGTTCCTGTGTCTGTGTGAGGGTTGGGGGTGTATCAGCGTTTGTGGTCAGATCTCATGACCCTTAAACCTTTAAATATCCATGTAACGCTCCCAGATCCCAAGTATTCCTTCAGTCAAATACCCCAATCTGGAACCACTATCTTCACCAATAGACAAGCCCCCATTTGCCAGGAGACTAGATGCACCAAACGCGGTTGCCCCCTGGACTTAGAGTGCAAGGTATTCGAACTGAGGCAGGGAATACTAGAGAAGTCTGAAGTGAAACAGACAGGCAAGGCAAAGGAAGAGAGACAAAGGTTAGAGATCAAAATACGAGGTACAGACTAGGAACAGGCAAGAGCAGAGTCAAAAAACAGAGCAAGAGGTCAAAAACAGGAATCAGCCCGCCAGGCACGCTGCAGAGGGTTGAGCAGAAACATGAGAACATAGTCAGGAACGAGCAGAGGTCAGGGCAGGCAGATACGAATCAAGGTAAAAAACAAGGTCAATAACAGAGAATATTGGAAGAACAGCACACACCAGCAAGATAGATAAACTAACCGCTATATGGGCAAGGACCAATGGGGCTAAGGGGTTAAAAAAGACTAGAAAGGGCCAATAGGAGAACAGCCAAGAGAAGAAGAGAGAGCAGATTGGATAAAAGAAGGATTTTGAATAAATGAGAGCACTGTCACTTTAAGCGTGGGACGCGCTTTCGCAAAGTATAAGAACGTTCGGGGGAAACCGCAAGATCGCCGATCGAAGAAAGCCGAAGGCCTCGGATGTGGAGAACGCGTTGCAGGAGCTTCTGAGCAGGTATGTTTTCTTTACAATCCACATTTGAAAGTAAGTTCCTCTTACAGATCTTAAGGATTTTCCCGAGTTCCGTAAGTCCGAAAAAGAACGAAATTTGACATGACCTGAAGAATAATAGAAAAAACTTACCTGTACCATAGTAATATATACTGTAACCTATATATAAGTAATTTATATAGTATAACTGACAATAGATATATACTACTGACAAGTAATAGTTATATACCTATAACCTGTTATCTTATATAGTAATAGTATATACCTAAACCTGTATCTTTTATATATAATAGTATATACCCTATAAACCGGTTACTTTTATATGTAATGGTATATACCTATAACCTGTTATCTTTTATATAGTAATAGTATATACCTATAACCTGTTTCTTTTATATAGTAAATAGTTATATCTAACCTGTTATCTTTTATATAGTAATAGTTATATACCTATAACTGGTATCTTTTATATAGTAATGGTTATATACCTATAACCGTACTGTATAGTAACTATAACCTATAACCTGGTATCTTTATATAGTAAGATATATATACTATAACCTGTTATCTTTTATATATAATAGTTATATACCTTAACTGTTATCTTTTATATAGTAATATTATATACCTATAACCGTCTCTTTTATATAGTAATAGTTATATACCTATAACCTGTTATCTTTTATATAGTAATAGTTATACCTATAATCTGATCTTTTATATAGTAATGGTATATACCTATAACCTGTAATCTGTTTATAGTAATACTTATAACCTATAACCTGTTATCTTTTATATAGTAATAGTTATATACCATAACGTTACTTTTATATAGTAAAGTTATATACCTATAATCTGTTATCTTTTATATAGTAATAGTTATATACCTTATAACTGTTATCTTTTATATACTATACATATATACTATAACCTGTTATCTTTTATATAGTAATAGTTATTATACCTATAACCTGTATCTTTTATATAGTAATAGTTATATACCTATAACCTGTTATCTTTTATATACTAAACTTTATACCTATAAACTGTTATCTTTAATACAATATTTAACCTATAACCGGTTATCTTTTATATCGAATAGTTATATACCTTAAACCTGTTATTCTTTATAGTAATAGTTATATACTATAACCTGTTATCTTTATATAGTAATAGCTTTATACCTATAACCTGTTATTTTTATATAGTAATAGTTATATACCTATAAACTCGTTATCTTTTATATAGTAATACTTATATACCTATAACCTGTTATCTTTTATATAGTAATAGTATATACACTATAACCTGTGAATCTGTTATATACTAATACTTATATACCTATAACCTGTTGTCTTATTAATGAATACTTAGATTATTGTACTAAGTAATCCATTCTCGTGGTCCTGTTCCTACATAATTGTCAGACAAAAACTTATATAGTATAGCAGTGCTACTCTACATCTGACTCATAATACTTCACATTAGAATACTTTATTAGCATTGCCAATGCCATTAATAATGATCCAGCAGGCAGACTAATTGGCATTCCTATTTCATAAATGCACAATAAATGTTATAATTACAATTAAGTAATCTAAGATAAGTGTAGTACCTTTGTTTTTTACTGTCTTTAAAGGGGAATATAATATGGAATATTCTTCACAAAAAGAATTCTTTCTACTTTTTTTAAACAAAGTCTTTCACGTTTCTTCATAGCATTGACCAGTCTTATTTTTGAAAAATGCACTTAACCCTTAAAGTGGAATAAAGGTGGTAAATCCTCCTCCCTCTGGAGTAAAGAATATCTGTAGAAATATTACTTCAAGAAATAGTGGGGTGGTAACTGACTACTTACAGTAGGTAGTGGTATGTTCCTAAATGCACCTGCACTAGGGAAGTCCTATGTCATATGTAAAGCCTCTCCCCTGTCAGATATGGAGAACAGTATAACTACAAAGGGAAACAGGGTAGAGAAAGGGAATTTTGCATTTTAATAGATTTATCCAATTGGTTGGAAGGAGAATGCCTTTATTTTTTCTTTGTAGAGACAATTGTCAAAAGGCATAACTTATATGGAGTACACAAAATGATAATAAAGAGGCAGACATCGGACTACTGATCACCTGAATGGACGTCTCATCAAAGGTAAATCAGTGAGTGGATCTAAGAATAATTATAGAGCTTAAAATCCTTACAAACCTTATTGTTTAAATATATTTAATTGATACAGTAAGTGTCCAAGTGAATCAATCCAATGAAATATCTAAAAAGATGAATGCTCAAAAAGAACGATGGACACTAAATATTATACAAAAAAAAATACATAAAAATAACAACAAAAAAACCCACAAAACATTAAAAAAAAGGATATAATATGAAAAATAACATGCCGCAAAATTAGAGCTTGAAATCATTAATGGCTAGAGATGGCCCGAATTGCATAGCCGATTGCAGTTCCGTGGCAGATTTTGAGATCCGCGGGAATTCCACTTTCCGAATTTTTTCCAGACCTCGTTAGAAAATTCTAGAAATTTCGAAAATTCAAATATCTATGGAATTTTCAAAAATTTTGTAGAAATGATACAATAACTTACTGTAATGACTTGGGACCTGGGAGATGGTCTGGGGAACAGAATCAATTTTTATTTCAGAAAGAAACTGATTGGTATATTAACCAATCACATTCCTTTACAGTTTTTCAGAAAGAATATGATTCTCATTGGTTACAGATTCTTCCAGAATGCATTACCAATCAGATTCTTTCTGAAAAAATCTGATTGTAACCAATTCTGATGGGATACAATCAAATTATTTCAGAAATAATCTGATTGGTATACTAACTAGAGATGGACCAGATCGCAGATTTTCCAGAATTCCGATTTCCTGATTTTCCGAGCCCACATTCAAAAATTTTACATTTTAGAAGATTCTTGAATTTTTGAGGATTTTAATGTACCAAAGTGAGTTTATGGAGGCCGACAGTTGTTGGTGTTGGAGACAGTTTTTTTTTTTTTATTTTTTTGAGAATTCTCAGTTGTGAATTTCAGTGTGGTGGACTAGCACTTGTTGTTTACGCCAAAGTTCATAAATTAATGAACGTTTGCTTGTAGAATACCATGCGGTAGTAAAACTAGCAAATGGTATTTATTGGGATCATAAATCTTTTATTTTAAGGTAGAACACTGTCCCTGGAGGGCCCAAGACCGTGGTCAGGATGCCAAAAACGATGTGCCAGCCAGTGCTTTAGCCTTCCATTATAGTGCATTTCTGGCACTGTATGGTTCTGGATTATACTGTATTTACGTGTTCCCCAGACCATTTCTCAGGTCCCAGAGCCATGTAAAGTAAGTTACTATTGCTATTTACCTTTATTTGGCAGATATGTGCAGATTTTTTTCTCCCATTGACTTTAATGTTTTTTTGCGCAAATTTTCTAATTTTTCGAAAATACACAAATCCGCAGGCAAAAACAGATTTAGCAGTTTCACCCATCTCTATTAATGACCTGAAAAAAATATAATGTAACGTAATTTTCCCACAATCTGGTTAAGACCAAGAAGATACAGTAACTGGTTATGACTTTAAATATCCACCTAATATCTTATTTAAAATATCTCATTAATCCCTCCTTCGACCTTGATTTGAAGCCTTCTGAGAAACTTAACTCTCTAGAAAATGGATAAAAATGCCAATAGTAACATCTTCAACATCTCTAAAGAACTCTAGAGGATGAGGTCTAGGTACAATAGGGCATACTATGATCGCAAACAGTTCCAGACCTTCTTTATACACATTTAGGAATAAGGCAGTAGATGGTCTCATTTGTGCTCAAACCCTACTTTATGAGATATTCCCTATAGTTTCTATGTGTGCCAACTGCTACTAATTAAATTTAATTATGCAGAACATTTGATTACTATATAGTTTATTTTTCTGGACTGCTGCTGAGATCTTGTAAGGTGCCATAACAGGTAATGAGAATACCTACACCACTGGTCTAGTAGAAATACTTACACCACTGGTCTAGTAGGAATAGTTACACGACTGTCTAGTAGGAAAAACTTACACCACTTGTCTAGTCGGACAGCTAAGAAGGAAAGTGTCAAGACATATTTACAAATAATTAAAAGTAAAAATATACATGAATGCAGATAAGAATGATCACTAAAACTAAACTTATAGTGTAATAATGCTGCAAACACTGCTTATGGCTATCAGAAACTGTATCAATGGCACCAGTGGTAAATAGTGTTATAGTATCAATTTATGGGGGGGGGATTCAATATGAAAAAATGCCGCGTACTACCTTTACACGATCCCGCAAACAATATCGGACGTAAACGAGATTAAGTTCGGTATTGCACCGCGGTTCAAAGATTACACCTTGAAAATTGGAATCCGGTGCGCTGTGCTGTATCCAGAAACATTTGGAAACAGCGCAGTGCCCTAAAATCAGAATCAGTAATCCATATTGACATTGGGGGTAATATGGGTTTTATCCTATTTTAGGGATATTGAATCTCCCTCACTATGTTAATAATACATTAGTTCTCTCTGCAATGAACACATGTCTATGAGCCTTCTCCTAACATACTTTTAGAATATATTAGTTAATTGCTTGTATGCAAAGCAAGCAGTGAAATAAATATATGAAATAAAGAAAGAATCCTTTAAAAGGGAACTACGATGGATAATAACCTTTAGCTGAAGGCTTATAAATGCTGCACTTAACACATTACACTAAATTTACTGCCCTATAGATCATGGTAGTTTTATAGTGACATTATATCCATCTGAAGATTAGTTAAACAGTTGGTGACCTCCATTTTTCAGTGATAGACATATATGATAGCTTTGAATTCCCTTTGGTGCTTAGTACTTAGGGAACGTGGGGGATTTCAATCCTTACCCACATTTCTAACTATTTGCATACTGCAGTGGTTTAAATGAAGGTGATTAGTTTTAATTCCCTAATTAAATACAATAATACAATAACATTTGTAAAACACTTTTCTCCTAAATGGCTCAAAGCGCAAAATACTGTACACCTGAAAGGGAGTTACACAGTGTGCAGCATGTAAAGGGGAATATATATAGTAGAATGTTATTTATTTCAACAAATGACTAGGTTGGTTCATTTTTCAATGTCAAACTTGTCTAGATTTGAATGTACAATCCTCAATTAATGTAAATTAAAGCATCAACCATAAATCCACACCAGCCAACATTTCCTTTAATAGGTACACTTATAGAAAAAACAAGTGCAGAGCTGCAGGGAGAGGATAATGAAGTAAACCTGATCTCAGCACCGCTCTGTGTAATGCTTTTCCCATCACTGTACCTATTAAAAGGGGAATGTTGGAGGGAATGCATAAACAATATGCCTTAATGTGGTAAAGGATGATAAGACCTTTAGTTTAGCCATTTGGCAACAAATATAAGATTTTTTGTTGTTACATACTCATTACTGAAAAATGTAATTTGTATACCTCTTAAGTTACTTTTTTGTAAAGGATGCTGGGGATTAGTAGTTCAATATCAAGTAAGATCATTTTAACCATGCACTGTTTGTGACTTAATCATTGCGCCCATAAGTTATGCAGTTTTTATACGACTTAAGTAACTATGTTAAAACTGTCCTTGTTGGTGGTTAAACTACAACTCATCCATCATCAACATCCTCCATTATCAGATTAAGTGATATAAAAATCTGGAATATAACTGAATAAAAATAATTTTATCAGTTATAAAATATTTAAAATTACCTATGCTCAGTATTTATAGGATATGAAAAGTGTTGTAAATCAAAGCTCAGTCCATTGCAAAGATGGTCCTTTAATCACACACTATGGGCCTCATTTACCCAGACTCGTTGGTAGGTAAAAGTCATTGCAAAACAGTTTGCTAGTGGTGTTAGCGCGACTTTAACGCCATATTAGCGCCGAGAGGGGGTGGGGTGTCGGGGGGTTATGCAAAAAATCACCCGCGCATCCGACGCATGCGATTTAATATACGTTTGCGCTAGTTTTACAGCAGGATTTTAACGCCAATAAATAGCTGGCATTAAAATTCCACAATGGGTAAATCCCTACCAGGATTTACCCAAACAGCAAATGCAGATATTGATTCGCGAAATGAGCATTTACCCAGAGTGATAGGGCTCCGGGTTAAATGAGCTTGTGTGTATTGACAAAGCTTTACCTTTCCCACTTTACTTGCTGGCTCTTCCGCTCACTTGCGATCTTTTTCAATTCACTACCACGTGAGACTTGGGGGAGGTGAATCTTATTCAGTCAGGTAATCAGGACTGCCCTGCTAGCTGCTAGGGGAAGTGATGTGATACACCTTAAAGTTACAGAGGAAGTTGATGTGACATGCTTTAAAGTGGAAGGTTGTGTTGATACGCTTTAAAGGGGAAGTTGGTTGTGATACGCTTTAAAGGGGAAGTTGATGTGATACATGTTAAAGGAACACTAAACACAAACAAAATTGCATATGCATATCATTTTTATATTTTCTGTGCTGCCAGGTTATGTCTTTATTCTTTCTGCCAGTGATGGCTTTCCCCAAATATTCACACAATATTCTTATTCATATGCAATTCCCTGCTTCTGGAGCTCTTCCCCTCCCAAAATCTATAGACTGACTGGTCACATTATAGAATGCCTGTTTGCAGATCCCTTTCTGTCAGTCAGCCAATCACAGCCTCTTGGATTTCCACTTTGCCGGGCATCCACCTCCTCCCCTTCAAAGTTAAAACAGCAGCCATAACTGTTCTGATCTGTGAACTAATGTAAGGAATGCCAGAAGTGTAAGAAACAAGAAAAGGAGAGTGTAGAGTGTAAAGATGCAGCCAAAGTTTGGGGGATGTGAAAGTACCATTCTTCTACTGTGACTCCAATATGCCGTGGGTGGCAGGGAGGTTGCTTGTTGGGTAACAACAAGGGTGGGTAAGGGGGGGGTTTGATTGATAGTCTATCTGCTGGCTGAGCACCAAACCCTTTGGAGGAGTTGAAACTTTAGGAGCTGATAACAAGAAGCTGATAACAAGATAAAGGAAAGTCAGAGAGGGAGAAAAAAAAAATGAAGATTCAAGGTTGGTGTGAATTAATCTTATTAACTGTTGATGGTAGTTAGAAAATGATTTAGTGCAGTTTACAAGGTCGATGTGATACACGTCAAAGGGGAAGTTGGTGTGAAAAGCATTAAAAGACATGTCCACTCCACAACTAAAACTTAACCCACTACTGCCCCAATGTGAAGTTTAAAAAAATCCTTATCTTGCATCTCGGCTCCTTATGCTTCTACTGTAGTCTCTGTCCAAAGTTCCAAAAAAGTGAAGAGTAGGAGGTATTGGGATCATTGGGTCCCTGCTGCTTCTTAACCCAAGAAAGGACAATGACATGTGGCAGGGGAGCCATTTCCCCCTCCTCCACTATTCGGATCCATCCATGCTTGTCTTCCACCTAGATTAAATCCTTTAAATACGGTATGTGTAGATGCCCCCTGCCCACCCTAACTGCCATTTAAAAACATATCTATGCAACTAAAAAAATCAGTACAAGGAAAAAACATGTCCTACTGCCTTTCCTCACTATTGCAGCCGCGACAAGTAACATTTATATGTGCCTGACTTGACTGGAACTACTGACTGGTAGATATGTGGGTAAGGGGGCTATTGTTGCATTGAGCACTTTTGAGATATCTCCATATATACATGTACTATTCCTTGTAAAAATTTTGGGTGCTAGATTTGTTTTTTAAATGATTTTATATTTATACATATCCTGATTACATTAAAGGATTTTAGCTTTTCTCTCTGTACATGTTTATAATATTTTTGCAGAGCGTTGGAGGCGTTGGGGATTTCGGCGATGGAGCGGGTCCGCGGGGTAAGTGTCTCCTCCTCTCCTGGAAGATTTACTGAAGAACAGGAGGTAAGAGATAGTGCATTTACCTCGTTCTTCAGTAAATCATTTAGAAACATACTTACTTTTTGCTGGACATTACCTTTAAATTTGGGGTCTACCAATCAGAGTTAGCTTTAAATAGAAAATAAACATCTGAATGGGTGGGGCAAAATTAGCCCCAAATTTAACAATAAGAACTTTTCTTACATCTCCTGTTTATTTAAAGTGTGCAAGGAAGTTCACAGGAACATTCAAAAGATTAACCACATATATAGTCACACATTGATAGATGAAATGCTGCTCAATGCCACCGATATTCATTTGCTACAGTGTTAACCCTTTAAACATCATTGCATTATGTACAAGCGGATGAACTTCTGCTAATCCAGTCCCTGTTCTGGTCCACATTTAGTTTAAGTGTAATATACAGCTAGCAGGGCAGTTCTGAATATCTGACCAAAGGGGATTCACCTCAGCAAGTCTATAGGAGTAGTGGATTGAAACAAGGTTACAGGTTGAACTATAGAATTCTAGCGCACATACTAGAGAAGCTGTTCAGCTCAATAGCTCATGCAACAAAAAGGCACAAGTACCAGTAGGTTAGGACCCAGTTATCTACAGCAACCTTGTCTTTGTGGTGGCTGGGCTTAAAATATTTTTGCCAACTTATTAAAAAATTGCTTATTTTAAGCTTTTATGGCAGGCTCTTTGTCAGCACGAGCAACCTTATGGAGATATAGCCCAATATGCAATTGGTGTACAGTAGAATTTCTATTGTTGTATGTATTCTATTTTGGTCTAGGTTGCACTTTAATATGGATGGACAACAGCCCAATTTATATATATTGTGTGTATATTAAAGGTTTGATCAAGCCTTCTGGGAACTTGTACTCCACCCAGAGTTAATTCATGTGCTTCATTTAGCAATAGTACTTTAAACAGGAGAGTCAGCTTCAAGCATCCAGGCTACAAAGGAGAAGCTCAAGCAGCCAAAAAGGCAAAGTACCAGTAGGTTAGTACCCAGCTATATAAAGCAAACCTTTACATGGTGGCTGGGCCCTTAAAATAATTGGCTAACTAATTGAACTAATTGCTTTTAGCCAAGGTTTATGGCAGGCAGGCTCTCTGTAGCAGCAAACTTATATAAAGATATAGCCAAGGTTACAAGCAAGTGGGAACGGTAAGCTTGCCAATGGCTTAGAAAAGAAGAGTAACATCATGGTGTGATTTATAGGTACAGCTTTGCAATGGATGAACTTTGATTTAGACTGTACATATCCTTTAAGAAAACGAAACTGCAAGTCCAGCTGCTTTAACCAAATACTACCAATAATACCATGAATGGATAAATAAGAATGCTCAGTTCTCAGTATAGTCTTGTTTTACTCTATTCATTGTAAAATCCCCTCGTAGGTATTTTTACACAAACGTTATTGTAACAATACATTGTTTTCTCAATAGTGAGAAAAAAAAAACTGGTAACACTAAGAAAATGCTACCTGTGTGAAAACTTTTGCAAAATTAGCCTTACTCTCATGTCTCTGAAATGAATTTGTTAAAATAATAATAAAAAACCTTAATAGTTGCCTTCTCTAGTTACTGACCTCTCTCTATTGATTGCACCCCACAAAATATATTTTTGCTTGCTTAATGCATTCATAAAAAGATCAATATAACAATTCCCTCTCACAACATCCACATGTACCAGTTCCATCTAAAATCTCATGAATGAAGAAGGGCACTTACACTAAGATACTTAATAGCAGATCCAGACCTCAAACGGAAACCTAGCAAGCACATTCACTTTTATTCCTATATTTTTAGAGGTTTTTTTCTTTAGCCGAAATTAAATTGAAATTTAAAAGCTTTTTGGGACTAAAGACTCTGATGTCTGTTTGTTTTGGCAGTTGTATCATTTTTATTATTACTGTTTATGTACTTTTGGCAATGCTAAAGCAAACTTGAATTTAGAATAAATCAGCTATATGTAATGCATGCAGACAAGATGTAATGTACAAGTACTTCACTGTGTATGGCTCATACAAGGTCACTTTTATTTTCCACATTAAAACGAATAGCTTGCCAAGTATGCCAGACACATCAATAAACTGCTGCATCTATTTTAATGATGTTTTGTA
Source organism: Hymenochirus boettgeri (assembly GCA_019447015.1). Lineage (NCBI taxonomy): Eukaryota > Metazoa > Chordata > Amphibia > Anura > Pipidae > Hymenochirus > Hymenochirus boettgeri. The sequence goes on along the minus strand of CM033474.1, from coordinate 194,277,089 downwards.
TATGTGAGGCTTCCCATGTAATGATTATTATTTTAGTCTCTTGTAAATTTGTTGTATGTTTTTAGGAGACGGCTACGATGAAAATGATAATTGCAGATGATCAATATAACAAAGAAGTCATGACACACCAACCGTGATGAATACATATCTTCATCAAAGTTACTTTTGAACTTAACACATCTAGCCTGGAGGGCAACATACAGCAACAACAAGCAAAACCAAACCCTCTCCATGTGAGCAGGTGGTGGTAATAATAGCTGCTGGGTTTTTCTGAACTTGGCATTGTTAGTCTCCTAGAGAACATTCTAGTCATCTCTGCAATTGTAAAGAAAAAATTTACATTCCCCAATGTACTTTTTTGTATGCAGTTAGCAGTAGCCGATATGTTGGTTAGTGTCTCCAATGGCCATGGGAAACTATTGCAATAAACTTGATAAACAACAGGCATCTAATTATGGAAGAAACCTGTGGGACGTCATATTGACAATATTTTTGACTCAATGATATGTATTTCTGTGGTAGCTTCCATGTGTAGTTTGCTTGCCATAGCATAGTAGATAGGTACGTCACCATATTTTATGCCCTACGTTACCATAAATTATGACCATGAAAAGAGCTGGTGTTATCATTGCATGTATAGGACCTTCTGCTGGATGTGGATCATATTTATTCTTTATTATGAATCTACCTAATGTGATAATTTGCCTAATTACATGTTTTTCATGAGCTCTTTCTTATGGTATCCTTATATCTACACATGTTCCTATTGGCCCGTACGCATGTAAAAAGGATCGCTGCCTTGCCTGGCTATTAATTCAGTTCATTCAAAGAAACAAGCATGAAGGGAGCAATTACTTACCCATTCTACGGGAATTTTTTGTTTGTTGGGACACCTTTCTTTCTTCACCTTATTTTGATATTCTTGTCCCCAGAATCTGTATGTGATCTGTTATGTCTCATCTTAGATGTACCTAAATAATAATGTGCAATTCTGTCATCGATCCCATGATTTATGCATTTCGGAGTCGAAGAAATGCGCAAAACCTTCAAAAGAAATCATTTGCTGCTATTGCTCTGAGAAGGTTTGCGACCTGCCTAGTAAATATTGAACATTCCTGACAAAAATCGAGAAGGAGGAAATACAAAAATCCCCAGTTATAATCCCAATGTGTAACTGAGTTTTAAGGGACCACAGACTTGCATATCAAATGCCCCAACCCGTGCGCTGGCACCACAAACTTGCATATCAAATGCCCCAACCTGTGCCCAGCACCACAGACTTGCATATCAAATGCCCCAACCCATGCCCAGCACCACAGACTTGTATATCAAATGCCCCAACCCATGCCCAGCACCACAGACATGCGTATCAAATGCCCCAAACCGTGCCCAACACCACAGACATCAAATGCACCAGGATTATTTGTGATCCCTTTTGATTTGGTGATTTTGAGGTGATTTGATATTGCACATGATTTGATTAATTGATTGATTTGAAGTTTTGGGGATGTGATGTTTTGACGAACTTTTTTTGTGATTTGATTTTGTGGTGATTTTGATATTTTTTATTTGTTGATCTGATTTGATTTTGATTTGATATACGGTGATTCTGATAGTATGGTGGTGATTTGATTGTGATTTGATATTATTTTGATTTGATGATTTGACTCTTGTTGTTTGGGTTGTGATTATGATGATTTTGCCCATATGTTGGAGTGATCGAGCTTTGATTGATTTGGCCGTTCCATCCTTTTTTTGTGCCTGGTTTTTTCGGTTTGTGGGTTTGATTTTTGATGATTTCTCTTGTGAGTTTGATTATTCTTATATCTATGCAACTCTTGAACCTCCCCTTTTCTGGCTTTTGGTTGGTTGATTTGACTGTGGGTGATTTGTAGTGATTTGATTTGATATACCTTTTGATTTTTGTTTGATTGTTGAATTTTTTGACTATTGCAACCCTCCATTCCATATTTGAGTGGATTTGATTGGTGAGATTTGGGTGAGTTTTGTGTTTTTGTGATGGATTTGATTGATTTTTTGATTTTTGAATGCAAAAACGGGCGCGCCTGCTGTTTTGCGTGCTGGGCAAGGCCCCCCCCCCCGGGTCTATGGGAACAAGGAGCGTGGGGGTCAAGGGTTTCCTGGGTTTTATTTCCTCGGTATTTGACCCCACCTCCCCTGTGGGGTATTAGTTGTGATTTCTATTTGTTGTCTCCACCTATTTCTTTTGGTCCAATGGGTTGGTTCGGTTTGCTTCCCGGGCCCCTTCCCCTCTCTCCTTGTTTTCTTTGGCGCGGGTATTCTCTATTTGTGGTAGGGTATCTTTTTGTATGTTATTCCGGTGGTGTTTTTATGTTATTTATTTGTCTTTTTTGGCGGGTGTTTTTTATGACTGCTGATATTCTTCCCCCTTCTTTCCACAGTTCCTGTCCCCGGCTCCCCTTTCGCCCTGGGCTTCCTTCTGGGTCCTGGAGCATTTGATATGCAAGTCTGTGGTGCCGGCGCATTGGGTTGGGGCATTTGAAATGCGAGTCTTTGGTGTTGGGGCATTTGATATGCAAGTCTGTGGTGTGGGCACGGATTGGGGCATTTGATACTAGTCTGTGGTTCTGGGCACGGGTTGGGGCATTTGATATGCAAAGTCTGTGGTGTTGGGCATGGGTTGGGGCATTTGATATGCAAGTCTGTGGTGGGGCATGGCTGGTGCATTTGATGTCTGTGGTGTTGGGCACGGTTTGGGGCATTGATACGCATGTCTGTGGTGGGCATGGGTTGGGGCATTTGATATACAAGTCGTGGTGCTGGGCATGGGTTTGGGCATTTGATATGCAAGTCTGTGGTGTTGGGCACGGGTTGGGGCATTTGATATGCAAGTCTGTGGTGCTGGGCACAGGTTGGGGCATTTGATATGCAAGTCTGTGGTGCCGGCGCACGGGTTGGGGCATTTGATATGCAAGTCTGTGGTGCCGGCGCATGGGTTGGGGCATTTGATTTGAATGCAAGTCTGTGGTGTTGGGCACAGGTTGGGCATTTGATATGCAAGTCTGTGGTGTTGGGCACGGGTTGGGACATTTGGTATGCAATTCTGTGGTGCGGGCATGGGTAGGGGCATTTGATATTGCAAGTCTGTGTGTGTGCGTGAACCCGGGTTGGGGCATTGATATGGGTTGGGGATTTGATAGCAAGTCTGTGGTGCTGGGCACGGGTGGGGCATTGATATGCAAGTCTGTGGTGCTGGGCAACGGGTTGGGACATTTGGTATGCAATTCTGTGGTGCTGGGCATGGGTAGGGGCATTTGATATGCAAGTCTGTGGTGCTGAACCCGGGTTGGGGCATTTGATATGGGTTGGGGCATTGATATGCAAAGTCTGTGGTGCTGGGACAGGTTGGGGCATTTGATATGCAAGTCTGTGGTGCTGGGCACGGATTGGGGCATTTGATATGCAAGTCTATGGGTGCTGGGCACGGGTTGGGGCATTTGATATGCAATTCTGTGGTGCTGGGCACGGGTTGGGGCATGTTGATATGCAAGCTGTGGTGCTGGGCACGGGTTGGGGCATTTTGATATGGCAAGTCTGTGGTGCTGGCACGGGCTGGGACATTGATATGCAAGTCTGTGGTGCTGAGCACGGGTTGGGGCATTTGATATGCAAGTCTGTGGTGCTGGGCACGGGTTGGGGGCATTTGATATGCAAGTCTGTGGTGCTGGGCACGGGTTGGGGCATTTGATATGCAAGTCTGTGGATGCTGGGCATGGGTAGGGGCATTTGATATGCAAGTCTGTGGTGCTGAACCCGGGTTGGAGCATTTGATATGGGTGTGGGGCATTTGATATGCAAGTCTGTGGTGCTGGGCACAGGTTGGGGCATTGATATGAAGTCTGTGGTGCTGGGCACGGGTTGGGGCATTTGATATGCAAGTCTGTGGTGCTGGGCACGGGTTGGGGCATTTGATATGCAAGTCTGTGGTGCTGGGCATGGGTAGGGGCATTTGATATGCAAGTCTGTGGTGCTGAACCCGGGTTGGGGCATTTGATATGGGTTGGGGCATTTGATATGCAAGTCTGTGGGTGCTGGGCACAGGTTGGGGCATTTGATATGCAAGTCTGTGGTGCTGGGCACGGGTTGGGGCATTTGATATGCAAGTCTGTGGTGCTGGGCAGGGTTGGGACATTTGGTATGCAATTCTGTGGTGCTGGGCACGGTGGTAGGGGCATTTGATATGCAAGTCTGTGGTGCTGAACCCGGGTTGGGGCATTTGATATGGGTATAGGGTGTGTGGGGCATTTGATATGCAAGTCTGTGGTGCTGGGCACGGGTTGGGGCATTTGATATGCAAGTTGTGGTGCGGGGCACGGTTGGGGCATGATTTGATATGCAATGCTCTGTGGTGCTGGGCACGGGTTGGGGCATTTGATATGCAATTCTGTGGTGCTGGGCACGGGTGGGCATTTGATATGCAAGTCTTGTGGTGCTGGGCAGGGTTGGGGCATTTGATATGCAAGTCTGTGGTGCTGGGCACGGGTGGTGGCTGTGCATTTGATATGCAAAAGTCTGTGGTGCTGGGCACGGGTTGGGG